>JAEKOY010000023.1:0-76776 GCA_021234595.1 Delia radicum | reverse complement strand
AACTGAACTTTTACATATCGTTGACTTATTTTCTAAATCTGAATCAGACTCGGAAGAACCTGACAGTGCTGATATTTTTGGTTGGTACTTGTTTTTCTTTTTTTTACCAATGTCAAAAGTTCCTGTAAATAAAAAAACAGTTATTAAAAAGAAAGCTAGGCCAATAAAAAACAAAAAATATAAAGTCTGGCCACTCTGTCATTGCCAAACATTAATAAGCTGTTTCCAGATCACGTTTTACATCAGTCGAACGAAATACAATAACAAAATTCATTCATTCAGTCTTGTAAAGACCACACACAACTTATGCAGAAAATCCATTTTATGTCTAAGATAACCAAGGTCGCTATTGTGGGGTGTAAGCTAAAAGTGTCATCTCACTTGTTAGATTACATAAAATATACATTAAAAAAAAATCCCAAACAAATATTAACACACTACTACTCCTTACTTCTTTGATTTATCTTGAAATTACTTTAATTGTTTTTTATTTGTCGAGTTTTGAGAAACAAACACAATAAAGTCATTTCAAAGAGATGTCGGTGTCTTTTCCTTAAAATATATAAAAAAAATCGATTGAGACAATGAAAACTTAAAAACAAAATATCTCTTTAGTTTAGTAATAACGGAGTATACTGCTGGATTCTATGACCCAAAATTAAGTTATGGTGTTCCGGAGTATACTACTGGGATTCTATGACCCAAAATTAAGTTATGGTGTTCCGGGGTTTTTGGTGTGTCATTTCAAAAGTTAAAAGTTTAAGAATTCTAATCCGTGAACAAGGCGGCCAAAGTTCACACTTTTTTGTATTTTTCGAATGCCAAAATGAAATCCATCAAAGAATAAAAAAAAAACTATTTTGCTACGGTTTCGTGGTATCCACTGTCAGTGGAAAGAGAGAAGGCAAATTATGGTATTTTGCTCATTAAACAGCCTGGCTATTGGAGTTCGTTTTTCTACATACTCTTTAAATTTATATGTAAATGAATATTTACTTTAAGTTTTCCAACTCGAGAGAATACCATAACTAATAACATATGTGGGACTTACTTCTTTTGATCCTAAAGAGGATGATTGATAAGTTTGTTTAAATGAATTAATGATCGAGTGCATAAATGATGACAAATTTACACATACATTAATGTAACATCGGTCGATGTTGAGATCTCAAAATCGTCGTTATGAAGGGGTATGATATAAAAATCCAAATAGAATCCAATTGAGTATAGTGTTTCTCTAGCCAGTGACAAAGTATAAAAATTGAAATATTAGCATTTTGATATATAAAAATTTACAAAATTATAAAATTATATTCAAAATTATAAAAATTATTATGCAAAAATTATTTTTAATTTATAACAAATTTTCAATATGATTTTAAAGATTAATAATTTTATATTAATTAATATATTTTAAGATACTTTGCACATATTTGGTGAATGATGGGTTTAAAAAACTCCGTATTAAGTTTTGCAAGTGTGGTCACCTTAATTGATCAAATATTAAGACACCTGTAGTGCGATATAGTAAGTTTTACGATTTTCGAATTGTTTACAAAAGTAAACAAAATTAACGATTTTTTTTTTTTCATTAATATTTTTAAACGATATTCGCTATTGTTAGCTGTTGTTTTTTATCTAAACGACAACAATTTTGTGTAGTTTATTCATTCGAGAAAAAGTTTTAATTTTAATAGGAAATATAGTTGTCGACTATCGTTAAGGTGTACTTAGTAAATCACTTTATCGTTAGTGCAAACAACAAAATTTGTCGATATATTTTGCTATTGTTAGATTGGTAAAAATTACTGAATTTCACTACTAATTTAATTCTGAGTTGATAATTACGACGTTAATAAAATTAAATGTAAAAATTTTTGAATTAGATTAATTCAATTTAAATAAAATTTGGTTTTGAAAATCTATGGTTGACAGTTAGTGGATTTTGAAAAGAGAAGCACGGAATTCACCAAGTTAAACACGTTGCTGCCAGCTAATATTTAGGTTAGCCTCATTAATTCAGCAGCAACAAATATATGGGAAGATGATATTGCATGTTGTTTTCCTCCTCAACGGTGGCCAAGTGCTGTATGGTACACCAGTTGGATTATGTGTGTTGTCCACAAGTTGAAATAAAACGACACAGCCGTCTGTCAACTTTTGTGCAATGATGATAAAAGTATCCCATAAGCGAAGATTAATTTACCGCCGTAATTAAACCACACTTGCCACACCATATGCTCGAATAGACAATACCACAACATCATTAAAGCTGTTCTGACCGGAGATAGGAAATATTTTGAGAACTGGTATTCACTGTCTCAACTATACACCATCCTGTGTGGCTTGACTCACGAGTTGACACCACAAGCCGCGCTAAGGTCTATGGTCTTTCAAATGAAATACTCCTATAATCTTTTCCTTCTTCTGACTTCTAGTTGATATAAGTTGTTACCTACTTTTGAGTGAATTCTAGCTTTCATACAAAGGTTGTTTTTTTTATACTAGCGGCCATTTTGTCAGCTGTCAAGTGATTTATGTTTCGTTTGCATTTTTTTTTAGTAATAAACGGAGTATACTGCTGGATTCTATGACCCAAATTAAGTTATGGTGTTCCGGAGTATACTACTGGATTCTATGACCCAAAATTAAGTTATGGTGTTCCGGGGTTTTTGGTGTGTCATTTCAAAGTTAAAAGTTTAAGAATTCTAATCCGTGAACAAAGGCGGCCAAGTTCACACTTTTTTGTATTTTTCGAATGCCAAAAATGAAATCCATCAAAGAATAAAAAAAAACTATTTTGCTACGGTTTCGTGGTATCCACTGTCAGTGGAAAGAGAGAAGGCAAATTATGGTATTTTGCTCATTAAACAGCCTGGCTATTGGAGTTCGTTTTTCTACATACTCTTTAAATTTATATGTAAATGAATATTTACTTTAAGTTTTTCCAACTCGAGAGAATACCATAACTAATAACATATGTGGGACTTACTTCTTTTGATCCTAAAGAGGATGATTGATAAGTTTGTTTAAATGAATTAATGATCGAGTGCATAAATGATGACAAATTTACACATACATTAATGTAACATCGGTCGATGTTGAGATCTCAAAATCGTCGTTATGAAGGGGTATGATATAAAAATCCAAATTAGAATCCAATTGATTATAGTGTTTTCTCTAGCCAGTGACAAAGTATAAATTGAAATATTAGCATTTGATATATAAAAAATTTACAAATTTATAAAAATTATTATGCAAAATTATATTTAATTTAATAACAAATTTTCTATATGATTTTAAGATTAATTAATTTTATATTAATTAATATATTTTAAGATACTTTGCACCATATTTGGTGAATGATGGGTTTAAAACTCCGTATTAAGTTTTGCAAGTGTGGTCACCTTAATTGATCAATATTAAGACACCTGTAGTGCGATATAGTAAGTTTTACGATTTTCGAATTGTTTACAAAGTAAACAAAATGAACGATTTTTGTTTTTCATTAATTTTTTAAACGATATTCGCTATTGTTAGCTGTTGTTGTTATCTAAACGACAACAATTTTTGTGTAGTTTATTCATTCGAGAAAAAGTTTTATTTTAAATAGGAAAATATAGTTGTCGACTATCGTTAAGGTGTACTTAGTAAATCACTTTATCGTTAGTGCAAACAACAAAATTTGTCGATATATTTTGCTATTGTTAGATTGGTAAAAATTACTGAATTTCACTACTAATCTTAATTCTGAGTTGATAATTACGACGTTAATAAAATTAAATGTAAAATTTTTGAATTAGATTAATTTCAATTTAAATAAATTTGGTTTTGAAAATCTATGGTTGACAGTTAGTGGATTTTGAAAAGAGAAGCACGGATTCACCAAGTTAAACAACGTTGCTGCCAGCTAATATTTAGGTTAGCCTCATTAATTCAGCAGCAACAAATATATGGGAAGATGATATTGCATGTTGTTTTCCTCCTCAACGGTGGCCAAGTGCTGTATGGTACACCAGTTGGATTATGTGTGTTGTCCCAAAGTTGAAATAAAACGACACAGCCGTCTGTCAACTTTTGTGCAATGATGATAAAAGTATCCCATAAGCGAAGATTAATTACCGCCGTAATTAAAACACGTTGCCACAACATATGCTCGAATAGACAATACCACAACATCATTAAAAGCTGTTCTGAACCGGAGATAGGAAATATTTTGAGAACTGGTATTCACTGTCTCAACTATACAACATCCTAGTGTGGCTTGACTCACGAGTTGACACCAGCAAGCCGCGCTTAAGGTCTATGGTCTTTCAAATGAAATACTCCTATAAATCTTTCCTTCTGATCTTCTAGTTGATATAGTTGTTACCTACTTTTGAGTGAAATTCTAGCTTTCATACAAGGTTGTTTTTTATACTAGCGGGCCATTTTGTCAGCTGTCAAGTGATTTATGTTTCGTTTGGCATTTCAACATAAATAGACTGACGCCTGAAGACGCTTCCAAATTGTTCAAATTTATTTGGAAAATAATGTTCTGTTCGAAATACGTATCGCGCACTACGTATATTTACGGGTCAACATAATCGTCCATCAGAGCATTAGTTCGATTAACTATGGAAAGTTATCGCACCACGTTCACTGTTATGGTTATATGCATCCACAGAAGACGTTGTACAGTGCGTACAGAAGAAGTCATTGCTGATGTAGAGCGTAGCGTGCTGATGACTTTTTCGTTCATCAATTAAAAAACCATGATGTGCAGGAGCTATGGTTTCAACAAGACGGCACAACATGTCACACAACTCGTGTTACTAACAAACTATAGTCCATTGTCGTTATAAAGTGACTCGGGACAACCAAAAAAATTGAAAATACTTGTTTTTCTAAAAATCTAACACTGATTTTCTCAAAGGTTAACAAAAACAAATTTCGAAAAATGATCGAGGAAAACCAAAATAAAGGGAATTTAACATCTTGGAGCGGTTGTACGGTCCTAATATATCCACATAGTGAACGAAACTTTCGTTGCGAACGGACGTGTTTTGCTTGTGCTCGCTTAAAATAAAATTTTTAATATCGTGTTTAAATTATAATCATTAAAACAAAAAAAAAATAAATTAAAAAGAAACCCATAAATACTTTTAAAACTGTTAAATACAAAATTGTGAAATCAAATTTAAAAATTAAAGAAAACCAAGAGTTGAAAAAAAAAACTTTTAATCACATAAAACAAAAAGTTTATTTTGAATATAAAAAAAAATAACGAACTAAATTAAAGAAAACTAAAAAAAAAAAAAAAAAAAAAAAACTAAAATGTCTCGTGAGGGTACAGAACTTCTCTGCAACGATTGCACTATGCCGTCAAAGACAACAAGTACAGAAATGTTCTGAGTGCATTTACCTCTATCACTTTTACCCCTGCTCATCAGTAAAAAGAACGTGATTATTCCAAAATGAATAAGGAGAATAAGGAAAAAGTAATATGTAAAAATTGTGAAACAAACTGCCGAGGAAGTAGTTCAACATAAAAAACAGAGAGATAATGACTCTGCTGAAAAGGAAATTAACCAAACGTTTTAAAGAGGCTCTCTCATTAACATCATAAAACTCCAAAATATGTTCGGTTCAATCCGAAGTTGGTGAGCTTAACAATAATATGAGAGAAATAAAAACCACCATGAGTCAAATAGCAACAAATATAACATCATGCAAAGGCGACATAAAAAATAATCTAACAACAATAAGCAATACATTAGCAACGTTAGTAGCACAGGGCAGTGAACTCCACGAAAAGGACAAGGCAAGAGAAAAACAAATAACACCATGGACACACGTATCAACAAACTGGAACAACAAATACTAAATAGAAATATAGAAATAAAAAATGTACCAGATGATAAAATGCATGCTAATGAAGTTGTTAAAAACATTGCGGCTTCATTGGATGTAGTAGTAAAACGATAATGACATAATAAATGCATATCGTTTGAAAAAAAGAAGGCAAAGTAATCGTTGAAATTCTCTTCATTAAATAAGAAGAGAGCACTAATGCAAAAATTTAAAGACATAGAGTTGGAGCGAACAATTATTAAAGAAAACGATAAAAGCTTCAATGTATATTAATGATGAATTAACACCCTTCAACCGAAAACTACTTTGGTCAGCTAAAACAAAGCCAAAGAGTCGAACTGGAAATTTGTTTGGTATAACAATGGCAACATATTTGCAAGAAGAAATGAAAATTCCACTGCTATATTAATTAAAATAATGCTGATATTGAAACTATATCACAGTAATTTTTCTAAAAAAAAAAAAAAACAAAGCTTGCCCAAAATAAAAAACAAAAACAGAATAAATGTTTTTTCTTTTTATATATTTTTTCTTTTTATCTAAACAAAAAGAATAATATAAAATAATAATTTTACATTGGACAATTTTAATGAAATTGATGCAAAATATGTAAGTTATCCCATATCGTTAGCATACAATGAATATTCGATCATTACGTACGGGTTTTACATCTCTTTAGCAGCCCTACACAGCATTATTAAAAAAGTAAATATTTTAATACTAGTGGAAACAAATATTACAAATGATGAAAATAACCTCTATAACATTGTTGGTTTTAACGCAATATTTTTTAACAGAAAAGGTAATGGTGGGGGTGTAGCAGTTTATATTAGAGACCACTTCTCTTTACAAACAACACCACTATAAACGCAACTTCGTTTGAATCAATACAAATTGATTTACATGTAAAGAACAAAACTCTTTCTAGTTGGTTGCAATTTACCGCCCCCCCCGTCAGAAAGTAAGGAGAAATTTATTGAAGAAATTGATGAGAAACTAAACAGCATAAACAAAAAAACAACAAATAATTCTAATTGGAGACATAAACATCGATATTTTAAACCAAAGCATATTAACAAAACAAAATACTTAAACACTTTGCTTTCTAATGGGATGCAAGTGTAATAAAAGATGTAACAAGAGAGATATTTAAATAAAAAACTCAAAAACCTGTATAGATCATCTGTTTTATTAGAAATAACATATCAACACACACACATGCTGCAATAATAAAAACAAATATATCTGACCACTTTTCTTTATTTTGCTGTCTAGAAGAAGAACGATTTCCAGGGATCCGCCAAACTTTGTAGAAAGGCCCCACATTAAACAAATTATTCATAAATCAACAAGTATCTCAAACAGATTGCAAACAATATTATTCAACAAAATTTAAATGTAAATGAATTGTTTATAAAATACAAAACACACTTTTTTTAATATATATGAAAATCAAAAGAAATAAAAAAAACCGTAAAAGAAAAAGATCACCGTAATCCGTGGATAAGTGATGAGTTAATAAAATGTTGCAATGATATGGATAAACTTTATAAAAAAAATGGTTTAACAATAAAAATAATAAGAATATGAAATTCAATATAAACATTTTAGAAATTCTTTAAATAAAAAAATTAAAAAATGCAAAAAACAATTATTATAGAATGAAATTTATAGAAAACCGTAACAATATGAAGGTTACATGGGAAATAATCAATGAAATAATCGTTAAAAAAATCAAACAATATGATGATATAATAATAAAAAAACTTTAAAAACGTAAATATAGAAGATTTCTAAAAAACTTTCAATTAACTTTAATGCAATGTGCAAAATATAATACACAAATGTGACACTAAAACAATAAATCATATACAAACTCCAATACCAAATACTATATATATGGCTTACACAGTGAGGAGGAAATATTTAATATTTTAAGAAGCCTCAATACTAGAAAAGCGCAGGTGTTGACGGAATAAGACCCATAGATTTAAAATAAATGCTAATGTATTAACCCCAATATTACAACATCTTATAAATTCAGCTTACGTGAATCAATTATGCCCAATGACCTGGAAAACATCTTTAGTAGGGCCAATTTATAAATCAGGAGTCAAATCTGACTATAATAATTATAGGCCAATTTCAATCCTTTCATCCGTTGAAAAAATCATAGAGGAAATTGTTGTAAAGAAGATTAACAAGCGTTTTAGAAAAATACAAAATTATAAACAAGAGCCAATTTGGATTTCAAAAAGGGCAAAAATATAACAAGCTATTAGGAAATTTTTCTAATTTTTTAAATAAAAGCCTGAGTGAGAAAAAACACTACTGCCTTGCTTTGTTTATTGACTTCAGCAAAGCATTTGATACCTTGCAACACGATAAGTTAATCGAAATATTAGAAAAGAAATGGGATAAGAGGAAACATGTTTGGGAATGGTTTAAAAACTACCTTAATTGCAGATATTACCGCGTTAAAATTAAAAATATTCTCGGTGAAGAAATGTCATTCATCAAGGAGTACCTCAAGGCTCAAAGCTGGGGCCAATATTGTATCTAATTTATGCAATTGATATGATAAACATGCTTAACAATTGCACTGCATTCGCTTATTGCAGACGACACCAGCATCATTGTAGCAGATAAAAATATAAATAGCAGCAACTGAGTTAAATGCAAAATCATCTAAAACACTATAGCAAAGTGGTGCCACGATATGGCTTAGTAATAAAATGCTACAAAAGACAAAATTAAGTGTATATTAAACCGCCTCATTTCCAAAATAACAAATATGACTTAAAATATCATGATACAAAGTGTTACATAAATCAATTAACACGTAATCGATAACACGATGCATGTACGACTTATATAGAAAACGTAACAATATATAAATATCTTGGAGTTTATGTTGACCATCATTTGAAATGGAAAGCACACATTGAAAATCTCCAAAATAACTTCGAAAAATCCGCATAGATGCTTTTTCATTTAAGCACCTGTTCACACTATTGCGTATTGAGACAGGCATATTTTCATTGCCGAGGTCATATCTTAGACATGGAATTACAGCGTGGGGAAGCGCAACGTACTGCAGAACACTACAACTTACACAAATCGCTCATAAGAATATTAGAAAAAAATCACACGCTTTTCATCAAAACAACCAAAAATGGCCACAAATAACAACAACAACAATACTACAACTATAACAACAACACAACAATTAAACCGTAATATGTACGATAACAACATCACAAATAACCATATCAACAACCATCATACAACACAAACAACAATGCCAGTCATATCAACACCCCATCAACAGCAATACACCGAACAACGTTGCAACAAGACAGCGAATACTTAATGTTGCAAAGTTTGTATTACTCTACACTTATCAACGAATTCCAAACGACTCAAGATATTTGGAGGTGATTGATCATGAGCATAACACAAGACGTAGAGGCAGAGGGAAGGTTTAAAGTTAAAAGATTTAAAACAAATATGGTGAAAGCGCACTACAAGCAGCGTTAACCAACAATAATGAACATTCTTCCAGTAGAAATAATTAATACAACAAAAAAATCGAAAAGAAAAAAAACTTATTAAGAATATTTAATTAAATCGCAATGAATTTTTAATTTATATTTTAATATTTATCCTTTTTCCTACAGACAAGCTAATTGGCTTCGTAGGTATTAGCGTTAACTTATTATTAAAAAATATTTGAAATTGTTAATGAATTAGCTAAATTATTGAAAAAATAGTTTTTTCCTTAAAAAAAAAAAAAAATAAAGTTTCTGAAAAGGTTTTTCTACTATGCTCTGACTACCCATTGGTGGTCGATTGATGGAGATTACTTTATGTTATTTTTAATAAAAATTTAAAATAAAACTTTTAATGTTAAAGTGCTGCTATTCCGAAGGCTCTAGCTTTTCTAAAACTTTGGGTTCTGATGAGATCGTTAGCCAGATCGAAATGCTGGTATCAACCTAGCTAATATGTTTGATTTGCTTATTTTTGGAATTATACGGAGGTTGAAAGATCGTTATAAATTAAAATACATGAAAATAATCTCAATGTATAGAAAAACAAAAGTAAAACTAAAACTAAACTGTAAAAAAAATATTACTTGAGCCAGAGTAAAAACTATTTTTGATTATTATTTAGAACATTGTTGGTCACCAAAGTTTGAGTGACGTCATGATGCTTGTTAGGAAAATACCCTAGTCACGTGATTACTAAGAAGACAAGAAAGGAGCAAAATTGACAATTAATAGGTTTTTTGTTAAATTTCTGCCATTCTGGAGGCTCTAGCTTTTCTAAAATTTCGGATTCTGATCAGATCTTTAGCCAGATCGAAATAGTAGTATCAACCTAGCTAATGTGTTTTATTTGCTTTATTTTTGGAAATATAGGGAGGTTGAAAGCTTTATAAATTAAAAATAATACTTTACGTCATGTTACTTTACTTTAAATTTTTCCAACTCGAGAGAATACCATAATTAATAAAATATGTGAGACTTACTTCTTTTAATCCCAAAGAGGATGATTGATGAGTGTATTTAAATGAATGAATGATGATAAATTTACAAGTACATTAATGTTTCATCGGCCGATGTTGAGATCTCAAAAATCGTCGTTATGAAGGGTATGAATGTAGATATAAAAATCCCAATTAGAATCCAATTGAGTTGTCTTTACAGTACGGTGTTTTCTCTAGTCAGTGACAAAATATAAAAATTAAAAAAGTTTACAAACTTATAAAAATTATTATGCAAAAATATATATGTAAGGAGTGAGATCGAATAAATCCTAACACATATTATAACTTATAGCTTTTTTATGTTTAAAAGTAAACTTTTTTTGAATCAAGATATCTTTTAAAAGTCGCCAGATGATGTCTATAAATTATTAGCGAAATCGGATCATTACTTTGTTTACAAATGGAAGCTGAACAAAAAGTGAGTAAAGGAGCTTTTTTTAGTGCCCTAATTGATAGGAGCAGACCATTTCCAAAAAAAAAGTGACAGTACTGGGAACTTGCTTTGTAGCCTTCATCAGTAATTTAAAAGAATCTTAATATAAATTATTTTTTCTGAGTTCTGAACAACTAAGCATATTTTTTCCTACGAAATTTAAGGTTTTTTTTTGTAAAAATGCTACTTTTTTTGTTTTCACTTTTTGTTCAAACCATTTGTAAAGAAAGTAATGATCCGATTTCTCTAATAATTTATACATATTATCTGGCGACTTTTTAAAAAATAACTTGATTTAAAAAAAGTTCACTTTTAAACATAAAAAAGTTATAAGTGATAAGTGATAATCTGTGTTAGGATTTATTCGATCTCACTCTTTAATATAATTTCACATTTTCAATATGATTTGAAAGATTAATTAATTAAATTTACGATACTTTGCAATATTTATTACCACTAAATTTGGTTTACGATGGGTTTAAAACTCAGAACTAAGTTTGCAAGTGTGGTCACCCTAATTAATCAAGTTGTTGTCCTCCACAACGGTGGCCAACTGTTGTATGGTGTACCAGTTGGATTATGTGTGTTGTCCACAAGTTGAAATAAAACGAACCAGCCGGCTGCCAACGTTTTTGAACTGATGATAAAAGTATTCTATAAGCGCTTATTAAGGCGGAATTTTCGTTGCCGAAATAACTGAAATATCGTTTCCCCTAAAATACCGTTACCGAAATAAAAGAAAGTACCGTTACCCTTACCGACAACCCGCATCGAATCGGTTACCATCCATGTATAAAAGAATGTAAGCTCGTAAAAACGTAAAAAACTCAAATAAAAAGTTCAGTGCAACGAGAATATCAGAGAATATTTTCATTAGATTTTGTAAGTATATCGCTCTTAAAAACAAATCCAATCAAAATCCAATTAATAAAAAGGTTAAAACGGAAAAAGAGATAATTACAAAAAAATCATTGTTTTAAAAATAGTAACTATTAATAGATTAATGCTATTTTAATATATAGGAGCATGAAAACTATTTCTTTAGGTCATAAAGTTTCCAAAAAAAATTAAACCGTTAAGTTTTTCTTTTACAAAAGTTGTTTTATACGGGTTAAAAAAATAAATCTAAATCAAAATTTTTTAAAAAATTTAACTTTTATTAGTTTTAAAACATGGAGTTATTTTTTTTTTAATTTGGAGAAAGTGGATCTTTGTAAGAGAATTTAATTCAATACAAAACCACACCAAGCTTTTTTATCTCTTATATTTAATTGTTTATAAATAATATATTTCAATCGAAAATTCTTATTTTTGATATGGGACCTAAAAAAAAAATAGTTGCTTAGGTTAGGTTAGGTTAGGAAGGGTTATGTACCCAAGGGCACAACTCCACTCGGAGACCAATACGGTCCATTGTGAATCCCTTCAGAGAAAAAAACGGTGAGAAAGAGTAGAAATAGACAGAAAACATAGCTTGAAAGATAAAAATAAAGAAAGGTAGAAAGTATATATTTACTCCCCAGAAACCGGATCCTAACGTCCCCTTACTAGAAACAGCCGTTCTATCTCCCTGACAAATCTCAGCAAATCAACTGGATTGTATCCAGCGACACACCCGAGTTCGTCGTGAAATCTATCTCCTAGCCATTTCTGTCTGAGACCCTGTAACCTAGGACAGTGGCACATTATATGCTCAACCGTCTCCAGTTCCTCAACGTCCTCGCACAGCCTGCAAAAATCCGGTATGTCCCTGTCCCATCTGCTTGTGAAAGCCCTGACAGCACAATGACCGGTCAGGAACCCCGTAAGGGTCCTGAGACCTTCCCTGTCCAGTCCCAGAAGAACCTTGGTTGCCCCTGCGTCCAAAGCGGGCCATAACGCCCTAGACAACCCTGCAGTCCATTCTGTTCCTCCATGATTGGTTAACGGTTTCGCGGAATCCCTTCCGTATAACCTCAAAGTAGTAACATAAAGGGGGCTTTACCCCCCCGTCTCTTACCGCCAAGTCCAGATTTGAACCCTCCCTCGCAAGTTCGTCCGCCAACTCATTGCCATCCACCTTGCAGTGTCCGGGTACCCAACACAGCCTCACCGTGAATGCCTCCATGAGCTCCCTCAGAGCACACCTACACCGTGCGACCAGGCGCGAGCGCACCGTGTAGTTTGTCAGTGCTTTGAGTGCCGCCTGACTGTCGACATAGATTGTCACCCTAGATCAGTGATGTTCTTTACGCACACTATTGCATTTATACTTGTGTGTGTAGCAGCGAAAAAACGAAGTTTATTCTACGGTACACTGATAATAAATTTCAATTGCAGAAAAAATATTTTTTTTGAAAAAAGTGAATTTCATAAAAATATATTTTTTAATATATGAACCCCTTTGAAACTAAAAAATATATATTTTTTTCTATTTGGGCTTAAGCGGACAAGGGCTCCTGGGAACCACCATGGCTCAGAAACAGTTTAGCGTTGTATCATATTAGTGTGTGTACTCAAGTGAAAAACATTTTGTTACAATTTAAAAAAATAGATTTTTTGCATAGAAAGAAAGCTACACTCATAGAAATAAAGCTGTACAAATGCGCTCATAGAAATTTTACAAAATTCGGGCTAAAATTAGCAGGGCATTTTAACTAATTTTTAGTAACTTTTTTTTTGCTATTTCTACAGACTTATTTCTATGAGTATAGCTTTCATTTCTATGACTGTACAAGAATTAATTTCAAATATAATTTGGTACACTCCTAGAAATAAGTCTGTAGAAATAGCAAAAAAAAGGTACTAAAAATTAGATAAAAGTGACTCTGCAGAAAAAACCAGTTGAATTAAGAGATTTTTTAACTAAATATTTGCAGACTTAAAATATCAAACAAAAACTGTTGTGTTAACATTTTTTTTTTGCTAAATTTAGCCCGAATTTTGTAAAATGCAAATAACAGGTTAAATTGTTAAACCAACTGAAATTTTTGCTAAATAATTGTAAATTTCTGATTTAATAACGGAAAATTTTAATTGCATTAAAAAAAACTTAAAATTTTCAAAATGTTTATGATTTTATTTGGGTACAGATATTTAGTAATTAGTTTTGCTAATGTTAGCAGGTGTTTTTGTTACTTTGTTACTATTCATCAGGTTTATTTTTGCTATTTTAAGTCTACAAATATTTAGTTTAAAATCTGTTAATTCAACTGGTTTTTTTCTGCGGGGGTCATTTTAACTAGTTTTTAGTTACTTTTTATGCTTTTTCTACAGACTTATTTCTATAAGTAAAGATATTGCTGGGTCAATTAATATTTTATTTAAAATACGAATATTTCACTGGTGTTTGTTTAGGGTTTTTAAATAAAAAAATAAATAAATAAAAATTTTTCACTTATAATTTTATTACAAATTAAGCATTGTGCATCGTCATCCATATTCTCTATAAAAAAAAAAAGTATTTTCCCATTCATCATCAAACATATTTCTACGTGTATTTTTATTTGTGTTCCGCAGCGTGGTGTTGCTTCAACAATGGTTCAACTACAATTGATTTGTTTTCTTTTAACTCAGTGAGAACAAAGCAAAAGCCGAATATGCACATCGAAAGCCATACGAAGATGTTTATAGTGTACGTGTGTTGACGCAGCGTAAGCAGCATTTTCTTCTGTAACCCCGTGTGGTTGGAAATTGAGAGGAAGCACATCACTGCCCTAGATCCCCCAACGATGTGTCCCAGTATCACTTCCGTCGCCCTCCAGATCGCCAGGATCTCCGCTTGGAAGACACTGCACTCATCTGGGAGTCTGTATGATCTTTTCACGTCAGTGCCAGCAATATAAACACCGGCACCCGTGCCCGTGTCCATTTTGGATCCGTCCGTGAATACTGCCCACCCCTCAAACAGCACATTGGATCCACGCCAGACCTCCCTAATCGGGAAGTCCACCGGAGGTGTTCCACCGAAGTCTAAGGTCAATATCATATGATCCGATATTCCCTCGAGACTACTACCATGATCAAGCAGTCCTACTTCGTACAATATTTTTGTGTGGTCATCTCTCCTAGGTCTTACCAGCGCAGACTCGTAGAGCCTAAATAAGTTCCTAGCAGCCACACTCCTCACATAATGTTCAATTGGGGATAGATGCAGTATGATATCCAACGCTGCCTGTGGAGTACTTCTCCTCGCACCTGTGATACCAAGAGAGGCACTCCTTTGGGCCTTGTTGAGCAACTTCCTACAGCTATCCACTCTCAATGCATCCCACCAGACAGTACATCCATAAGTGAGAATAGGTCTAACTACCGACGTGTAAATCCAGTTTACCATATCCGGTCTTAGTCCCCAATTCTTACCGATGGAGTTTCTGCATGTGTAGTAGGCATTGAGGCCTCTCTTCATCCTTTCCTGAGTATTTCTCTTCCAAGACAATTTGCTGTCTAGGAAGCACCCCAAATACTTCGCACAGTCCGATAGAGGCAACTCGACACCATCTAACACTGGCCTCCTAAACTCATCTATTTTATATTCCTGGTAAAAAGCACCAGTTCAGTCTTATTGGGGTTTACCCCCAGTCCCCTATCTTTCGCCCATGCCGAGAGCTCGCCCAGCCTCACCTGCATAATCTCGCTGATCGTGGGCAAAAATTTCCCCCTGACCAGCAGTACTATGTCATCCGCGTAGGCAACGACTTTTGCTTTATTTGGCACATTCTAATATGTATTGATTTTAATTCATTAATTTTTCATTTCATTTTTATATAACACAAAAACTTAAATTTTGTATTAATTAAAAAGAAAAATAATTGTAGTCTATAAAAATACATTAAACAAATAGTTTATTAATTAAAACATTAAAATTTTTACTGTCAGATAACGAACTCTAACCCTAAGGTAAAGGCATTCGACTGTTTATAATGTTAAAACTAATTGAAATAGTAATAATACAAATTTGTCATCCCTCATTTCGCTTTAATTCACCAATACGTTGCGGCATTTGTCTTCGTACAAATTCTATATAGTAATATCATAACTCTATGGAGCCACTTAAAGATTGACGTTTTTAGTTTTTCAAAATTCGAGAAATCCACGGTTTTCTGCGCGATTTAGTTTTTTTGAAAAATGTAAAAAGTGTGAAAATTTTAATATTCGTATTTTATTAATATTCATCGGATTAGCACCATTTAAATTGCACTGGAATGGTAACACCCCTACTTTTTGACTGTGGAATAAAGTTTTTTTTCAGCGTTAAAAAGAAATGTTTTTTTTTATGCAATTTCTTTTTAAATGCTTTTTTCAAATTTGGCCACTCTCGATTTGAAAAAAGATGCATATTTGTAAAATATGGAATTTTTACTAAAAAACAATACTGTCGTTTGCTTTGGCCCCGAGGTTTATCTTTTGTTAATAAATTATTCAAAAAAAACCTTGCATCATGTTTCCACTTAAAGATTGACAACTTGTTATTTTTTTTTAATTTTTCAAAATTAAAAGAATTACATTTAAAAATGTTGAGCTAAGGCGCCGTTTAAAGGTCTCTCTTTTAAAAAACCATACATTTAATTTTAAGATTTCTTCTCTACATCAAAGATAAACGAATCTACTTAAATATTAACACCCTTACTCATAAGTAAAAGTTAGCAAGGAGTTAACATGTATTCTATTCATAATACACTAGTCATACTGTTGTTAAGTTTATATTAACAAGCTGCTAAAGTGTTGTTAAGAGTTTAAAATACATCTGTTTTCTGTCAAAGTGAATGCAAAAAATTATAAAAAATAAATATACGTTTTTGTGGCCACAACATATTTTTTAATATATAAATTATGGAAAAATTATGGAAATTTAGATTCATTGGACTTTTTAAGAAATAGAGCCCGTAATCGTGCGGTTAAAGTTTATAAAAAAAGAAAAAATTCATTTTTTTGTTTATTTCTTTTATTGTGTACTTTTGCCATCAGAGTTTCCTCTTCTGTCTCAAACACAATCAGAGTTGTTTTGTAAAAAAAAGGTGCCACCTATAGAATTACCCTGTGGCATCATAGAATTTTAGAGTTGATTTTTAAATTGAAGTTGACAGATTAAAATATATTATGAATAAACTCTATGCTAACAAGCTGCTAAGCAAAAAATACATTCTAGTAAGCAGCTCGTTGGCGGCGAATAGGTGTAAGTTTTTAAAATTTAATTTTTAACCTTTTCAACGTCATGTTTCTACCTATAACAATCTGATATTCGATGGCAAACGTGTGCTGGAAAGGATAAAAAAAAATTTAATTTTTAAAACAGAATATTTCGGCAGACTCTATTATCTTTCACCTACAGAAAATTCCACCAAATGTATAGCTTTTACAACAGAGACGTTTAAAGCAGAGACCCTTAATAACTGTTAAAGATAAATTTTTGTTTCAAAAAAAAATCACTTAACTAATTCAAATTCATTATTTGATTTTATATAAAAACTTTAACAATTCAAATTGTTTTTCAATTTAAAAAACAAAAATAACAGTAATTTTTTAAGTGTTACTATAAAATAACTGTTATTATATAAATCCCCCTTAAAAACTAGGTTAAAAAATCCCTTATTAATGAAACATTTGCACCGCTCATAAGTACAGAATATCACCACAAATTTATAATTTAAAAGCATTAACAAGTAGGTTTTTCATTCATGAATTTAAAGACATCAAAACTTTTGTAGTTTTTTAATAGTAATTATAAAAAATCAAAAATAAAATTTATTAATAAGTGTTTTAAATAAAAATAATTGTTAAGCTCGATGTCTGACTTTTTATTAATAAATTCTTTATTTATTATCGATATTTCGCAATCACATTGGATAGCATCTTCTGGAAATCTACAAATATATACATTCAATATTAAAAACATTAAATTTTTTAATTAATAAACACAAAATCTTTATAGCTATCCTAATACTAATAACAACGTAGAACACTTACAACGAGTAACAATAATCAAATACACGACATCAAACCGCATTAACATTTAATATTGTACTGATTATTATTAATTTTTTTTTTTGTTTATTGTAGTTGTTTTTATTCGACCTTTCCAATTTAATTATAAAATAAAATGTTTGAGCTCGAGCCTGGATTTTTCTTTAATTAAAATTCTTCTTTATTATTTTCCAATATTTCGAAACTCTTCGAGTTTCATCCTCAGGGAGTATAATGGATTTTAAATAAAAATACAAAATTCTAAAAATTAACGTTGTTTATAACTCGTCATCATCTATTGTACTGGTGTGCAATTTTATTTTTATAATAATTTTTTTGTTTATTATATGCCTATATGATTGAGCGCAGTTAATTGTATCCATTTTATAATTTATTCTACGCTCCTTTGGTATATTGATTATATGGAGCATTTCTAATGTGTATCGTCTCTTATGTTGTTGCTCTCTTTGAAGTATCTCCACATTATCGAAATTTGGAGTGTGGCCTCTTACCGCACAGTGGGCTGCTAGTGCTGTTTTTTCGGTCAATAATTTAGTCCTGTTTTTAAATCTCATTTATGACCAGATATTCGCGTTTTCAATTTGTTTTATGTTGTTCCCACGTAAACTTGATTGTATACGTGGTTGTCGTTATTAATTAAAATATTTAATGTTTTTAATTTTGAATGTATATATTTGTAGATTTCCAGAAGATGCTATCCAATGTGATTGCGAAATATCGATAATAAATAAAGAATTTATTAATAAAAATCAGACCTCGAGCTTAAGAATTATTTTATTTGATATAAAGAAAAGGTCAAAAAAACATTTACATATTTTTTTTAATTTAATACGGAGCACGCCGTTAAAAAGAAGAAAATGGTTTACCAGAAGATAAAACAAAAAACACCTTAACATCAAAGGATACATAAACAAGCATAAATCATTAAAAATAAAACAACTTATTACTAAATCAACAATAACTTTCCTTATGAAATGCCGAACCGCGGGTATAACGCCTAATTTTTTAAACAATTCTGCGAAAAATGTCTATAATATTTTTAAAACTGATCAAATAAATTCATTCATACAATTTTGGAAAACTTCCATAGAAAACTCTTAAAACAAAAACACGACGCTGCAAGATGTAACGAAATGGATCTAGAAAAAGTGGAGGCTATAATTAACAAACATTTAACAAGAACAATTTTGGAGCAGTCAACTGAATTTTACAAGTAAGAAATATTTGAATATAAAGGACAGACACAGACGCAAATTTCAAACATTAAGAAATACACAAAGAGTAGAACTTAATATAGTATACAATGACAATTGGCATTCCTGATGATATACAGTGGCTTCTCTCGTTAGGCCAAAAGCATACAATACCTACAGAAAGAAAACAATTCCCTTTATTTAAGATGATTGCTGACGGAGAGGACTGTATACAGACTATAGATGATAAAGAGAATCAGGAAATAGCTAGAACTAAGTTCACTTCTATGCTAGAAAACCACATAAATAAACAAAGCTTAAGTAAAAGAGAAAGATTTGTTCTTAGCACAGTGGGTCAGACCAAGAACTTTTTACACAAAAATAAGACAAGGGGAATGTTACGGTTGCAATGGAAAAATGTGATTATGAAAAGAGAATGAATGATATACTA
This sequence comes from Delia radicum, assembly GCA_021234595.1. Classification (NCBI taxonomy): domain Eukaryota; kingdom Metazoa; phylum Arthropoda; class Insecta; order Diptera; family Anthomyiidae; genus Delia; species Delia radicum. The sequence continues at coordinate 57,331 of JAEKOY010000023.1, read as the reverse complement.
AATGATATGATGACATATAGAAGGATTAATAAGGATCCTACGTCATCGTTGCAAAAAAGGAATAATGAACTTGTCGATGAATTGCATAAATTTAATGTTATAACTTTAATTGAAAAGAATAGTTTGAAAAATGACGCTGCTTTTGCACCTAGAATTTACGGCCTCCCGAAAATACATAAAGAAGAATTTCCACTAAGACCAATCTGTGCATCAGTTAATTCACCAGCTAGTGGGTTATGTAAGTTTTAAACAAACATTCTGAAAAACTAACGGCAGAATCAAAATTTAATATAAGGGATGCGGTGCAGTTTAGGAATAAAGTAAACAACAGTGCAATAGATAAGGACGGACGATTAATTTTGTTCGACGTGATATCTCTTTTTCGGTATTTGTATAAAAGAAAATAGGTATTTTAAATACAAAGAGAAAATATTTACTCAATGTAAAGGATGGGATCACCAGTATCACCTATAGTGGCCGACATTGTTATGGAGGAAATCCTAAAAGAATCTATGGAAAAACTAGAAACCAAAGCTTTTAACCAAATATGTGGACGACCTTTTCGCGATTGTGAAAATATGTGCAATAAAAAATACTTTAGACCAATTAAACAGAAGAAATGGACAGCTACCGTACCTGGATACAAGAATTATTAGAATTGGGAATAAGGTAAAAATAGACTGGTATCAAAAACCAACTTCCTCAGGACGAATAATAAACTTTCATTCAAGCCAACCCAAAAATATGATTATAAATACAGCAAACAATTTAATAAAAAGAGTACTCACAATCAGTGATGAATTGTTCCATAGGGAAAATATTATTAAAGTAAAAGATATTTTAAGGAAAAATGCTTTTCCGGATAATATTATAGAAGGTCTTTTTCAAAACTACAAAAAAGAGAAGATTATTTTATCAGAAGAAAAACCTAAAATATATAAGTCTATTACTTATACCTAAAATATCGGAGAGAATAGAAAATCGAGAATATTTAATAAAGAAAAATGTAAACTTGCGCCGACTACTAATAACACCTTAAGATGCTTTTTTGCAAATACTAAAAGCAGATTGCATAAAATGGATAAAACGAATGTTATTAATAAAATAAATTGCAATGGTAACGACAACCATATATGCAATCAAGTTTACGTGGGAACAACAAAAAAAATTGAAAACGCGAATATCTGGTCATAAATCAGATTTAAAAAACAGGACTAAATTATTGACCGAAAAACCAGCACTAGCAGCCCACTGTGCGGTGAGAGGCCACTCCAAATTTCGATAATGTGGAGATACTTCAAAGAGAGCAACAACATAAAGGAGCGTAGAATAAATTATAAAATGGATACAATTAACTGCGCTCAATCATATAGGCATATAATAAACAAAAAGAATTAATAACAATCAGTACAAAATTAAATGTTAATGCGGCTTGATGTCGTGTATATTATTATTGTTACTCGTTGTAAGTGTTCTACGTTGTTATTAGGATAGCTATAACGATTTTGTGTTTATTAATTAAAAAATTTAATGTTTTTAATATTGAATGTATATATTTGTAGATTTCCAGAAGATGGTTTCCAATGTGATTGCGAAATATCGATAGTAAATAAAGAATTTATTAATAAAAATCAGAAATCGAGCTTAACAATTATTTTAATTTGATATAAAGAAAAGGTCAAAAAAACATTTATATATTTGTTATAATAAGTGTTTTGTTTAAAAAACAAAAATAAATCTAATTTGTGATTTTTTTAAATTATATTTATAACTGTTAGGGTTTCTGGTTTAAAGGACTCCTTAACATTACATTTTTAATTTTTATTTAGATATTTTTTTTTAATATTTACAAAGGTAAGTAATACAATTTTTGAGATCATATGTATCTATATTTGGCTTAACTTAATAGTTGTTAGCCAGATTGGCATTTTAAAGCTGATTTTAATTAAACTAATATATAAATGCAAATTTACTTTGGTTCTTCCAAATTTTAAATTGATTATATAAAACAAGAGTATAAAAAAGAAATAAAGTTTTTGTACATCAAATTAATAATACATTTTTAAGGAATTTGTGGTGTAATGGTTAGCGCGTTGGACTTTTACACAGAAGGTCCCGGGTTCGATTCCCGGTGCCGGCAACATCAAAATAATATTTTTTTTTTTTTTCATAATTTATTAATTACAACTGAGTACAATTAAGGCTCATCTAGTAATATACATTTCAATAAAAAATCACAATTTTATAGAAAATAACCCATTGGTTATTACTAAGAGTTTGAAAAATATTTATAATCACTAAACAAACGCCAGTTACAGATCCGTGGGCAAAGTTCTTTTAAGTCTTCTATGCTGCATAGGATTTGTGATAACTTCAGCTAGTTCTTCATTTCTATGTTGTAATATTCGTTGAGCATGTTTGTGCGCAGAAAGTTTAATTTCATCATTGACTGTTGCAATATTCAGGTCTCTGTGAATGTCACTATTTCTAATATACCATGGACTATCAGTTATCACTCGCAGGATTTTGTTTTGGAAGGTTTGAATTAATTTAATATTTGTTTTAGCTGAACATCCCCATATTTGGATACCATATTTCCACTTTGGTTTTAAAATTTGTTGGTATAGAAGTAGTTTATTATTCGAAGTTATTTTAGATTTTGCGCTAAAAAGCCAGTACATTTTGTTCAAATTAAGTTTAAGTTCGTTTACTTTTTTCTTTATATGCTCCTTCCACTTCAATTTTACATCTAAAGTGAAGCCTAAGTATTTTGCTGTATTCGCGTACGGAACAATACTATTGTTCATGTATATGGGTTTCGGGTTCGTAATATTTTTATAAGTGAAATCGATATGTGTTGACTTTGATTCGTTAATTTTTATTCGCCATTTTCTTGTCCAACTGAGAATGCTATTTGTGGCTGTCTGTAGCTTTTTAGTTGTCTCGTTTATATTAGAGCCAGTAACTAATATCGCAGTGTCATCTGCGAACGTTGCAATTTTGCTTTCAGGTGGAATCGGTATATCTCTTGTGTACAGGACGTACAAGGTAGGACCCAGAACACTACCCTGAGGTACACCAGCTTCAATTTGTTTTAAGTTTGAGTACTCGTCTTCATGTTTAACACGAAAATAACGTCCGGAGATATAAGAATATAATAACTCGCTGTATTGTTGAGGCAAATCTCTATGTAGCTTAAAGCTAAGACCATCATGCCAAACCTTATCAAAGGCTTGGGCAACATCTATGAATATTCCAGAACAAATCTGTTTTTCATTAAAAGCATTTTCTATTATATTAGCCACTCTATGTACCTGCTCAACTGTTGAGTGTTTGGATCGAAATCCAAACTGATGAGCAGGAATTAGATTTCTTTCTTCTATTACTGGAATTAACCTTTTCAAAAGAATTTTTTCAAATACCTTTGACATTGTTGGTAAAAGGGAAATTGGCCTATATGACTTTTTATCGTTTGGTTGCTTACCAGGTTTAGGAATCATTAATACCTCAGCTACCTTCCATTGACTTGGAACATACTTCAATCTGATTGATGCATTTATTATGTACAATAATTTTTTAATACCTTTTTCTGGTAGTTCTTTTAAAATTTTGCCAGTTATGAGATCATAGCCTGGTGCCTTATAGCTTTTAATTTCGTTTTTAATTACATTTAATAACTCATTTCGTGTTACCGATGACATTTTTATGCTATCTGTTTTGATATGTCTAACTATGTTTTCATCATTTGTCAATCTGGGAAATGGTTTAAATGTTTCTTCTAGATGATCAGCGAATAGGTTTGCCTTTTCAATAGAACTTTTGGCCCAATAGCCATCATCTTTCTTAATTGGTGGAACTGTCGGTTTCAAATTACAAAACTCCTTAGTTGCTTTCCATAACGAGTACTCAGTTTCTTTTGTTGCTGTTAAGTTACTTAATCTATATGCTAACCTTTTATTATCAGCATCTATTAAGAGTCGTTTCAGTTTATTACTTAACTGATTAACTTTGGTTTTGTTTTCAGAACTTCTATGTATCTGCCACTTTTTTCGGGCTTTTCGTTTTTCTTTGATGAGGTTGTTTACTTCCTCAGAACATGGTTTTTTTAGAAATTGTGTTTGTAATGGGTGTACTTTTCCAATAGGCAGCTTGAATATTTTCTATAAGATTGTCAAGTTCATCTTCAATTTCATACGGGGTTTTAAGGGATACATTAAGGTTTGTTGTTGCATTTACGCAAAATCGAAAGAAATCCCAATTTGTTTTACTATTCGTTAAGTAAAGCGGCTGGGGTTTTTCAATAACTTGTTCACTAAGAATCATCAATACTGGAGAGTGGTCAGAAGATAAATCTTCAGAATTTTGAACCAGAATATTACTCTTATTTATGCCTTTTGAAATATAAAAATCAATTAAGTCAGGCAGTTTATGGGAATCAGTTGGACTATTACCAGAATGGAAATTACATTTCATATATCTACCTGCTTTCAGCAATTCTTTGCCTTTGGGCGAGTTAAGTCTTGATCCCCAGTAGACATTCTTAGCATTAAAATCTCCGCCTACAATATAACAGGGGCCTAGAGATTAAAAAAGATCAATAAAATCTGTCAATTTTAGGGCATATCTTGGTGGACAATAAATGGCTGATATATTGCAATTTTTATTATTGAACTGTAGACTAATCGTTACAACTTGGATTTCTTCTTTTTCAATTTTTGATTGTTCGTTATGTTTGATATTTTCTCTGACAAAAATAGTTACTCCTCCTCTCGCCAAATTACGTGGGTGATTTGCATTATATTTTTTGTAACCTCTTATATTTATATACGTTTGTGATGTGTTGTGGCTTTCAGAAATCAAGCAAATGTCAATTTCTTCTTTAATAAGAAAAATCTTTAATTCATTGATATGGTTTAGTAAAGCATTTGCATTCCATGTGACTATTTTAATTGTTTTTTTCATTGTGACGATTTTATTTTAATTTAAAAGTTTAGCTTCGATCTTTCTAAGTTTATCAAATATTCTCTCATTGATATAACTTTGTTCTTCCATTCTGGTATTTAACTGACTTATAAGTTTGACAAGTTCTTTATTTATGATGCCTTTATTTTGCGTTGGCATTTTACATCTTTGCGCATACATAGGTTTTTCTGATGCATTATTAACTGTATGACTAAGTTTATCGTTATTTTCGATACAATTTTTACCATTAGCACAGAATTCATCATCATAATCATCATAGTCTCCATCATCACAGGTTTGAGGACTAATATGTCTTTTTTCTATTTGTTTACTTTTTAAAGTTTGTTTTCGGATTTTTTTGCAGCTCTTTTGCAATTTCACAACCTCTATAGTTAGCAGGGTGGTTGTCATCACAATTTGCACAAGTTGGGGGTCCCGATTTATCGACATCACAATTTGCAGTGAAATGCCTTCCACCGCAGCTTACACAACGTGGTTGTTTGGAACAATATCTCTGTGTTTTTAAAACCTTGGCATCTTTTACATTGAGGTATTATTACATTATTGTTCTTTAGAGGCTCAACTTTAACTTTGGTATTTAACACGTATTTTATACAATAAATATTATCTATTGATTCTTTGTTATTAAAAGAAACTCTAAACAGTGGTAGTGGTTTTCTTTCTTTTTTATCTTTTGAATTTTCTTTCTTTATTATATTAACAACCTCTAAAACTTCGAAGTTTTGTTCCTTGAGATCACTAATAATATCTTCAGGTTTGCAAGAGTGATGATGACCTCTCATCATCACTCGAATAGGCCTTTCATTTTTATTTTCGTAAGTATACCATTGTATTTCTTCTTCATTTAGTTTCTGTGATACTATTCTGTAGTGCTCGGCATCAATAACGTTAATTTTAAATATATCACTGTTTAAAGCTGTTATTGTGTAGCTATCTTTAGGAATTTCGTTCAAAAAGTTTTGAATAACAGAAAAGTCATGAATATTTAATATTTTAATCGGTGGCGGTGGTGCTGGCAAAGTAGGATTATTAGATTTTTTAACACCATGCGTAGTTTGTTCGGATGAGACTTGATCTTTGATTTCTGGAGCAGTTGTTTGTTGGGGATTTTTCTTTTTGTTGTTTTTTTTTACGCTTTTGTAGGATCCAATCTGTCTCACGGTCCGTATCTTCAGCAGGTTTAACATTTTCAGTTACTTTTTCTTGTATCTTATTTGTTTTATTATTTATAGTTCGCTTCTGACAAACCCAATTGGTCTCACGTTCCAACTCTTCTTCGTCAGTTGCAAAATCACGATCTTCAGGTATGTTTTCAAGTTTGCTGTCGTTGAATTTTGTAATCTCAATTCGAAGTTCTCTATTTTCTTGTCTCAAAAAATTCAGTTCACCGATAATTTCATTATACTTTTGGCTAAGATCATATAGATCTTTTTTAAGCTTTTCATTTTCTTGCTGTATAATTATGCCCCTATTATCTCTTATAGGTGTACCACCCGGAGGTGGATTTGCATTATCCATTCTCTCAGTGTACTATTAAAATGAATTGTACTACTTGATATAAGATGGCGCTGTAAAAGGTTTTGATATGTAGTAGTGTAAACACGACCCGTAGTGCAAATACGGCCAGCTGTTTTTTGTTTATTATAGGCTGTCTCTGTCAGCTGTTTTTTTAATTGAGTGCTTTTTTAATTTAATTTTTTTATTCCGAAAAATAATATATTGTATATTTTAAATTTTTTAAAGTAGATTTTTGTATATAAATCTGTGTTAGTTTTCCCTTTCAAAATAAAAGTATCAACAATACAAATTTTCACTATGACCCGGTCAAGTCTGTTTGTACAAAATGGACTGGATTACCGGTAAGTGTTTTTTTATTTTCGCAGCGATTTATAACACGTCTCACTAGCAAGAATGCAAGAATGCTCCTTAACATTGCATTTTTAATTTTTATTTATTAATTAGATATTTTTTTTAATATTTACAAAGGTAAGTAATACAATTTTTGAGATCATATGTATCTATATTTGGCTTAACTTAATAGTTGTTAGCCATATTGGCATTTTAAAGCTGATTTTAATTAAACTAATATATAAATGCAAATTTACTTTGGTTCTTCCAAATTTTAAATTGATTATATAAAACAAGAGTATAAAAAAGAAATAAAGTTTTTGTACATCAAATTAATAATACATTTTTAAGGAATTTGTGGTGTAATGGTTAGCGCGTTGGACTTTTACACAGAAGGTCCCGGGTTCGATCCCCGGTGCCGGCAACATCAAAATAATAGCAATTAACCCCACCGAAGTAAAATAATGAATCAGGGCTATGAACGAAAAAGCTTCAATAAGTTCGCCAACTCTCCATCAGGTGGCGAGCAACAACTGTTCTAAAGCTTATCATCTCACGCAATTACAGTGTTGCCATGTCTGAAGCCCTTCATCTTTCCCCACCTTTCATCTCTATACTATCCCTTTCCAAAGAAAGCAACACACTAAATATAGGAAGTATTTCCTGAGTGTTGCATCTCTTTAAAAAAAAAAAAAAAATTAATTCACATAGTATAAGTTTTCTGTACTTTAAACAAATTTCCAAATATTTGTATAAACTATAGTAATCATTGCCATTTAGTATATTTATTACTTCGTTCATATCCAAAAAGGTTTTACTAAAATATTTAACCCGGAACTCATTTAAAATAGGAGAAACTCCTAAGAAGTGAAACGTATTTTCGGATTCATCCAGATTACAGAGTTCAAGTATTGGTTTAAAGTATTCACACAGGGGTTTATTAGCATTTCAGGAACATATTGAATTTTTTCACATATACTTACCCCACTCCTCAGCCCAAAAGGTTTTCACTGAAATAATTTTTTCAGCTAATATCTAAAATATCTAAATAATTTTTAAACTTCATCATATTTTTTAAAACTCCAAATTTGAGCACCGTAAAATATTATATATCGGCAAGCAGCGATGAAAATTTTAAGTTTATTGTTGTTCGATATCTTAGGATGATTTATATATTTTGACCATGGTGATGCAATCGCCATTTTTGATGTTGTTAATTTGTTTCTTAAGTACTTTGCAAAAGATAAGTTAAAATTGATATCCATTCCCAAATATCTGTAGTTATTGACCATTTCTATATTATTTTCTCCAAAAATCCACTTAAGATTATTGGATATTCTTACACCACTACGAAAAACAACTATCTTTGATTTTTCCAAATGTACCTTAAGACACCACATCAAGCATTAAGTATGAAGATCATCAGTCATGGGTTGCAGTACACTCGGGGAATCGGTCAAAATGACAATGTCATCTGCGTAAAAAAGAATTTTAACAGCAATGTGTGAAGCGTTTACACCGCCAGGAAGGAAATTAGCTAAGTCATTAAGATATAATGCAAAAAAATTGGACTAAGTATGCACCCTTGTTTAGCGCCAACATTAACATTAATAGATTCAGAAAACGTATTTCCATACAGTACTTGACTAGAAGTATTTTCATATGTAAGCTGTAGAATACAAACAATCCTTGACTACAATCCCTTGATAATTTATAAAAAAGCTAATTTCTGGGAATCATATTGAAAACACAGGAAAAGTCCACAAAAAATGCGAATGTGTTTTAGTATTTATTTTGTTTAAGTGTACAATATTTGTCAGATTGAAGATGTTATCAACAGTTGAGTAATTTTTTCTGAACCCGGCTTGATACTCGTTCAATATGGAATATTTTCAATGCAGTTTGTTATGCGATTAAAAATTGAGTTGTTAAAGATTTTGCACAGGGTTTCAATTAATGACAAGCCACGGTAATTTGTAGCGCAATTGGGATCACCTTTTTTTTAAAGAGATATTAATATGGCGGTTTTAAAGCTTGTTGGAATATCTTCGTGTAAAAATATGTAGTTGAGAGCTGAAAGTATTTCCTTAACAAACCAGGCGTTAGAAAATTTATAGAATTCATAGCTTATACCGTCATTACCAGGGGACTTATTTAGTTTTAACGATCTTAATACTGATTACAGCTCAAAATTCTCTATAGGCGAATCGAGAAAAGCATCAATATAATATGGCATACACCAGTCAATTTCATTTATTTTATTTGTATTTTGCAATAAATTCTAAAATGTATACGAAAATCATCTGCAGTTAGGTTACCTCTTGTTATTTGTTTTCTTGATTTCATATTATTAGAGAGTTTCCACCACACTTTACTGCATCTAACCAAATTAAGTTGATCCAGATTTTCATTATAGAACTCAAGATTTCTATCTCGACAAATGTTAAGATACTTATATCTAGCAGAATTATATTTTGATTTGTTTACATTTGTGTGCCTTTTCCTATAATCTTTTAGAGCTTTTCACATATTTTTACGAAAACCGGAACATTTCAAGTTGAACCATCTTTGTTTTGGTCCAAATCCATACTTGTTTTTTGTAGATACGTTAGCTTCTTTAATTTTATTTTTAATAGACAGTACAATGTCATCAACCGAACTATTGTGAACATTAACAGAATTATAAGTACTAGCAAGTTTATTTAGATTTTCACAATATTTGGTGACTGAATTAACATTCCATAGAAGCCTTTGATGAGCCGAATTCGATAAGATTTTATTATTGTTAGATGCTGGACAAATTATGTTTAATTCAAGAGGAATATGATCAGAATATGGCTAGTAAAATCATCAACATATTTAAGAAGACTGTGAACAAATACAATAGTCAATAACTGAACTACCAGCACCTCCACAAAAACTGTATCCGCCCTGAGCATCACCATCTGTTCTACCGTTTAGTATTATTTCCCCTAAATTAGTAACAAGAGACATAAGTTGTTTCCCCTTCAGACTTAACGTTTTGTCTTCCGAGCATCTCGTTCCATAGATGTTTGGAAGGTCTTATAAAAACATAAGTTCAAATATTTGTTTTTCACAAATACGGGCATTTAAATCACCCTATATACAAAAGTTTGTAGGGGAGAGTTCTTCCAAAAAAACTTCAAAAAATTCCATATCAGCTTCCCAATTCATACAATTTAAATAACGTAACAAAACATTATTAAAATTAAACTTCAAAAAAAATTTCAAATTTATTAATATATTTTACAAAATTTCCAAAGATAAGTGAACTGGATAAATTTGCTACATTATATGATACTAAATGACAAACGCTGGGTTGCTATTGTGAGGATATACTGTCTGTGCTTATAGGATTAGCTTGAGTTACAATTCCAGTTTAAACAACTACCTCCCAGGGGCAATTAGTTTTAGTATTAAAAATACTTTTAAATATTCAAAAATATTACATAAATTATAATTACAATTGTCTATACGGTCTATATAAATAAATTGTATCTTATACAAGTTGTACATTTTTTTCTAAATACATTGTAATTGCTTTCAAGTTTCATATTATTTGGTAATTTATTAAATAGTTTAAAACTCTTCTAAAAAAAGAGATCTTTGAATGTGTGTTGTCGTGACTCTATGGATTCGAAAATCTTCATTATTTCTTAACCCATACGGTTGTACTTCGTTGATTAATATTCATCCATTTTAATTCTCCAAGCATTTCGTTAATGTATGCATATCTATTGCGTTTAACTATAACACTCATTGCTTTGTTTTGTAGTTTTTGCATTCTTTCTACCTGACTATCATTACAGCACGTATGTCGTGGATCCATATTCAAAATGTGGTTTTATTATAGTGTTATAGATATTTATTGAAGTTGTTTTTGATATTTTATTTCTTATTCTTTTAAAACATCTGTATAGTCTATATGTTCTTTAAATTTTAACTCTTTATCTATTATAAATCCGAGATATTTTATATATTCAACCTTTTCTATTATTTTATCATTAATTTTAAATATTGCTTCAGAACTCATGTTTATTTCAATTATATTTGTTTTATTTTCGTTTAGTTTTAATTTATTTTTTTTTTATTTTATTAATTAATATTCATATAATTACAAATTATATACTATTACCCTAACCGAGCACTAGCTACTATGGCCTTCGGCGCGTTGTAGCGAAAACAGACCAGTGCCTCTGGGAATCGAACCCACGACCCCCGCACTGATAAGCCAGCACGCTACCAACTAGCCTACCGGGGCGCACGGTTTAATTTATTATTTTTAACCAAGTATTGATTTTATTGATGTCATGGTACATATTTTCTCTACAACTTTCTCTACAACGATGATGAACATCGTCTCCTTCCGTGTATATTAACGTATCGTCTGCGTATAGCACCATTTCACTTCTATCGCATATCGTTAATATATGAGCAATTCCATATGAAAGCGATCACCTTTTGGACGACCCCTCTCCGATTTTAAAATAAATAGTCTCAATCGATTGCCCAGCAAAAAATAATGTACCTACATATTTTTTTTTTTTTTTTATAGTGACTGGTTTAGTGGTGGTGTGCACCACTGTCATGTGACAAAATTGAAGAATTCTTCATAAGGGACCTCATTGAAAGTTGTTTTTTTACTAAAGCGATCGCAACGAGTGATAGCTCGTTGGAAAGGTATTGAATCAGGCTTTAATTGAAAAATAAAATTTTCCTAATTTTTCTCAGAAATTTACCTTTTTTCCAATGAAAATTAAATTTTCACATGATTTGTTTTTCCCCGATTTTCCACAGAAGCTCCTAAATTTTCCGGCTAATTTTATTTTTTTTGGATTCCTCATAATTTTTGCTTTAAGAATCAGCAATAAAAAAATGGGCCCCGACTCCTTGTTTGGACAGGAGAAGAGCATTTAAGAGACCACCTTGTTCTCATTGTTTTTATATTTTTTATAATTGAATTATTTTTAATTATTTAACAAGATAAATTAGGAAAATTTTATTTTTCAATTAAAGCCTGATTCAATACCTTTCCAACGAGCTATCACTCGTTGCGATCGCTTTAGTAGTTTTTTTTTTAAAACGGTCCCTTATGAAGAATTAGGTCCCTTATGAAGAATTCTTCAATTTTGTCTCATGACAGTGGTGCACACCACCACTAAACCAGTCACTATAAAAAAAAAAAAATATGTAGGTACATTATATTTTGCTGGGCAATCGATTGAGACTATTTATTTTAAAATCGGAGAGGGGTCGTCCAAAAATTTGCCAATTTTGATCGTTTTCATATGGAATTGCTCATATACAATAAATAAAAGAGCTTCCAAAATTGAAATTGGATATAACATTATTAACTTTTGTTATTTGTTTTCTATTTTTCAAATATGATTTAAACCAATTTAATTCCGTACCTTGTAAAGGGTCCGCCATCTAACGCTTTTTTTTCAACTAGTGCTTATTTCATGAATGGTAACACTTAGCTCATGTCTGATTTGACAGATAATTAGTTTTATCCTTCCGCTGAACGAATATGGTCCGTATGTTCGTTATCTTGTGAAAAAAGTGAAAGAAACTGGCATCCTCATCGATAAACCAAAGCGTGAAAAGCCAAAAACAGTGCGTACACCCGAGAATATTGTTGCTGTGGCAGAAAGTGTGCGTGATGCGCCATCAACATCAATTCACCGTCGTTCTCAACAATTGAACATTTCGGAGACATCATTGAGACGAATTTTGCATAAAGACCTTGGTATGACGCCATACAAAGTCCAATTGGTTCAGGAGTTCAAAAAAAAAAGTTATTTGGCGGACCCTTTATTTCATACATATATAGTTTTTTCACCATTATTTATCTGTCGGTTGTTTCAAATGCTCGTTTAAAATCTAGAAATATTGCCATCACTTTTTTAGTTTTTTCTATATTTTTCCATGTATTTATTACATAATTTACAGTCGTTTCACATGAGTTTCTCCTGTTACGTTCCAGTTATCAATAATTATTCTATTGTAAATTTTATCACAGTCTATTTTATTTTTCATTTCTATAATTATATTCTTAAGTTCTAAAATGTTTATTGCACGGAATTTAAACATATGGTTTATCACAGTTATTTGGTTTTCATATTGCCCATTTTCCATTGAGTCTCTTATTAATTTAATACTATCTACAAAATAGTTATTGAATTGACTAGTGATTTCTATATTATCCTTATATTCTACTTGGTTAAATATCACAGTTTTTACCACGTTATGGTTTTTTTTAATTACTACACTCAAAAAAATAAGTTAGTACAAAAGTAAGTAAAACGTCTTGTAAATCAGGTATACTATTTTTTAGCAAATTTTTTTGCAAAAATCGTGTTTTCAGCTAAAATTTTTGTTATACTTATTCAGCACTTAACTGTTTTATACTAATGCTTTACTTATATACTAATGTTTTACTAATTAATTTTGCTAAAAAAAATTGTACTGATAAGCTGATAATAGTGTGGACGACAACCAGATTGAAAGATATACGCAGAATGAAGCAGATGTCGCGGCATGTCAAGATGTAGTAGAGAAGAGGAAAATGATACTAAAAAGTACAACTCTAATAAGACATATAAAAAATCAACGATGGAAGACTTTTGTATCTCTTTTTCATACATAAAACAAAATTGAGGATTAAAACAACTTAAATTTTGCGTTGTCACCGGCTTGTGAAAATAATTGTCTATTAATAAAATAAAAGACAAAAGAAAATATTTAAATTTAATATGTATTTCTATAATAAATGTTACTAGATTAATAATCTAGTGTGGTCAAATTGCAAACAAACATATACAGAAATGTAGACAGAGTAAAGCGAAAGACAAAGACACACATCTTAGGTAGATTTGTATGGTTCCTTTTTCTTATTGCAAAAAAAAAGGTTGTTTTTTTCGTTTCGTTTGTTTTTGTTTTTGTTTATTTTTTCGTTTCGTTTCTATAATTATCTTCGGCAGTTGCGTTCTTTAAAAGAAAGCATCATTTAGACTACCATTGATGTAAGTAGTTGAAAGAAAATTTTTGTTATGTATTTTTTTGTATTGTAATTCTTTATTTAATCATATATATTATCATAAACAAAGAACAAAAAGATAATTAATAACAATGACATAAAGTCGTCTGTTATATATCCATTATTTTAACAATTTGTGTAATTTTAAACTTAATTTATATAAATTCATTTATTATCATATTTCTGTATTTTAATGCCGTATTAACATAATTATATAATTTTTTCCAACCATTTGGTATTTCTCCATTTAAAATATTTATTAATTCTTGTTCATTAAGATAATCTTTTTCTAAATGCCGTATTCTGAATTCCCTGAGTATGGGACATTTTGCCATAAAGTGGACCAAAGTTTCGTCTTCTCTCGTATTACAAAGGCTGCATGTTTTAGTTTGCGTATTATCAAAGTTGTTTCCGTTTAGAGGTAGAATATCACACCTGGTTTTAAATATTGTTGAGATTTGAGTTAAATTTCTATTATTTTCAATGTAATTAACACCTCTACTATAATCAAGATATTTGTAGAATCGTGATCTGCTGTTCAGGGCTGTCTCCTGCATTTGTACAATATTCTTGGTTTTAAGTTGTTGAATCAAAAGTGTGCCTCGACTAAGCCATTCTTCTGCCGAAATATCATTTTCGAAGCGTATATTAAATTCATTTCCGAGTTTATTCATTTGATCTGCCCAAAATATATTATTTGTTAACATGATTACTGATAATTTGTGCGGAAGTCTGTTTTGTTTATATTGATAAATAGTTTTGTATACGTAATTCATGTGAAGGTTTAACGTGTAGAAATAACTAGCATCTGCATTTGTTTCTAACATAATAGAATAATTTGGTGTAAACATAGGAAGTTTAAAAATTCTTTTTAAAAAGTATCTCTGCAAGGCATCTACTTCATCAAATAACCAACATCCCCAGATCTGCGCTGCATACGCCTGTACAGATCGACACACAGATTGAAAAAGTTTCCATTTTGTTTCTAGGCTTATATCATTTTTATTAAGAAAACTACTCCATGTGGCATTGATGCTGTTTTTTGCTGATTTGTTCCTTTTTTCAAGATGTTTTTTGAAAACCATTTTTGGTGTTAGAATAACACCTAAGTAATTATATTCGTTCACAATTTCTATGAATTGATTTTTGTATATAATTCTATCACGGGCTGCCAGTCGACCACCGTTTCTGAAAATCATAATCTGCGACTTCATCATATTTATTTCCATATTCCACTGATCACAATATACTTCCAAATTGTTAACCATTCTTTGCATAACCTTTATATCATCTGCCAACAAAACAATGTCATCTGCATAAAGTAACAATCGCACATTTACATCTCCTATATTTAAACCGCCACCTAAATGCTCATGAAGATCATTTAGATAAAGGGTAAAAAGCAGAGGAGACAAAAGGCAGCCCTGCTTAACACCAACATAAGTATCAAAGTATTCCGATAGTTCGTTACCGGTCCATACAGCAGATTTCGTGTGACTATATATATTTTTTATCAAGTTAACGACTTTAGTCGAAATTCCCATTGCTTGCAGTTTGTATATAAGAGCACATCTTGGGACTTTATCAAAAGCAGCTTTGAAGTCCACAAAGAAGGCATATGTTTTTTTCTTTTCTTTAAAGTTCCAATGAACAATTGACGCTAAATTGAATATGTTGTCGACTGTTGAATATTGTGGTCTAAATCCAGATTGGAATTCATTAAGGATGTTATGTTTCTCAACCCAATTCATTAATCTTGAATGTAGGGTTCCCATTAGCACCTTTGCCACACAATTCATGAACGAGATTCCCCTGTAGTTACAGGGGTTGTTCAAATCACCTTTTTTGTGTATTGGAAACACTATACTTTCAACAAACTCTTCTCCCACTATGCCTGTTTCAAAATGATGTTAAAAGTTTTGACTAATTCATTTAAGAATTCTATAGATGCATTTTTAAACATTTCATAAGGGACTCTATCAGATCCTGGTGCTTTATTGGGTTTGGTTGATTGTAGAACTTTTCTTATTTCATCTACTGTTATATCTTTGTCCAGGTCATCATCTATGTGCAACATTGAAGCATAGTGTATATCACTTGTAATTTGTTGTTGATTTAAAAGACTTTGAAAATACTCCTTAAAATTTGCTGCTGATATATTTGTACCCACTACAAAGCAATCACCTCTAATTTCCTTAGCTAGCTTCCACCAGTTTTTAGAATCTTTTGTTTTATTTATTCTGTTGTTGAGCATTATAAAGTATTTTTGTTTTTGGTTTCTACATTCGATGACATAACGACGTTTTGCTGCGTGATATTTTTCCTTATCCTGTAAGCTTTTTGATTTTCGGAATACATTAAGAAGTTCAAAAGAAACTTTTCTAGCTTTTAAGCATTTGTAGTTAAACCATCTGTTTTTAAATATAATTTTGTTTGAACTTGGTTTTTGATTTGGTAAAGAAATCTTTATTATATTTACTAATTTTTCTAAGCTCAGAAAATTTCCTTGTGTAATTTGTGACCTTAGGTTTGTATTTAGGTTTTTGTTGTATCTTTCCTTTTCAGCATCAATCCATTTAAATTTTGGTAACAAATTCATAGTTTCCACATTTTCACACAAACCATCAAAACCCAACGTTAATTTTAATGGCAGATGGTCTGACCATACCTTTGTTTCAATTTGAAATTTTTTAACATACTGCAAAGCTTCCTGTGATATTGCGCAGATGTCATTGACAGAATTGCCTAAAGTGCTTAAATACGTATATGAGCCTTGAGCATCGCCAGTTGTATAGCCATTCAGTACCACCAATCCATAATCATTAAAAAATTCAATTAACTGTTTGCCTTTAGCATTTACAATTGCATCTTCTGATTTTCTCTCTTCTAAACCTGCTATAAATTTCGATTTATGAACATCAGTTATATCCTGCTGTATAGTACCAATACGTACGTTCATGTCACCAACTAATATTGCATCAGATTCTATATTGTTTGTGAAGAAAGTTTTTAAGGCACTAAACTCATTAATCCAGTCAGATCCTCTGATATATAACGGGATAATAGAAAATTTTATTTCGTTTTTCTGCATTTTTAGTACAACTGTGTCATTAATAACCTGGAAAGAGTGTTTAATACCAATTTTTGACAAATTTCTATTTACACCGTATACACATCCTGCTATAGCCCGGCCACGTAAGTTTATTCTGCTAGCAGGTTTCCAAAATATATCAAAATTCTTAAAGTATTTTCTCCATTTTTCTGTATTTTCTTCCTCCACATGCGTTTCGAATAAGGCAAAAACATCACAGCTACACACATACTCAAAGAATTCTGAAAACAGACATTTATTACCTAAACCATTAATATTATAAGCTATGATATTTATAAACGTTTTTGAAAATATTAGTTTTTTGACATTATGTTATTTAATAATACATTGTAATTTATATTAAACTTAGTATAACAGTTAGTATATAACTCCTTAAATATGACCTCTGCTCCTACACTGCCACTAACTAGGTTTTTATTTTGATCCCATTTCATCCAGTTGTTGCCAATTTTAATTCTGTCATTTGTAACTTTAACTTTATGGATAGTACTAACTGCTTTAATCTCTTTTTTTAACTGTAGTAAAGCTTTCTTATCTTGTTGCTTCTCTATGTTTAGATCCTTCTCTATATATATTGAAGTTCCACTTAGTTTTTTCGTTTGTTGTAAAACATCATTTACGATTTGTAACGAATCGAATTCTGCTACAACACTCATCTTTCCGTTACGTTCAAAAATTTTCCTGGTTGATTTTATTATAGGGGTTGAATCTAGTTTTAATTTCTCAACACAAACTTTGCTAACTGCATCATTTAGGGAACTGTTTACTTCTAAGCCTTTAAATAATAAATTTTTACTTTTAATATGATCTTCTAGAAAGCTAATTCTTTTACGATCTTGACATTGTTCTACTTTGAGAACCTCGACTTCTTCTTTTAGCAATTTGTTATGTTATATATATTTATTTCTTTATATTTTCAGATATTAAATTAATTCATGTCGTCAATGTGGGAAAATGAAAATTTTTATATTTCGTAATTATTGTAAATTATTTTTAAAAGAATCACAAAAACATGTTTTAGGATTTTCAGCAAATATATTAACTAAATTACAATTTTTTTACAAATTTTTTTTGCGTTTTTTTTTTCAGTCTACTAAAATTCAGCAAAAAATTATTAATTTTTACCAAGGCTTTTTTATTTCTAATCTACTAAGTGTTAGCAAAACTTTTGCTGAATCTACTAATTTTGTTGCTAGCACCCTCCTGACTAAAATTTTGCTGACTCAGCAAAATTTTTTGCTGACTTTACAAACTTTTTTTTTTGAGTGCACTCATAAGAAAAAAGCCTTGGTAAAATGAATAAATTTTTTGCTGAATTTTAGTACTGAAAAAAACGCAACAAAAATTGTAAAAAATTGTAATTTAGTTAATATATTTGCTAAAAATCATAAAACATATTTTTGTGATTCTTTTAAAAATAATTTACAATAATTACGAAATATAAAAATTTTCATTTTCCCACATTGACGACATAAATTAATTTAATATCTGAAAATATAAAGAAATAAATATATATATAAATATATATAACATTTATTATAGAAATACATATTAAATTTAAATATTTTTTTTTGTCTTTTATTTTATTAATAGACAATTATTTTCACAAGCCGGTGACAACGCAAAATTTAAGTTGTTTTAATCCTCAATTTTGTTTTATGTATGAAAAAGAGATACAAAAGTCTTCCATGGTTGATTTTTTTTATATGTCTTATTAGAGTTGTACTTTTTAGTATCATTTTCCTCTTCTCTACTACATCTTGACATGCCGCGACATCTGCTTCATTCTGGTTGTCGCCCACACTATTAATGTGTTTATCAGTACAATTTTTTTTAGCAAAATTAATTAGTAAAACATTAGTATATTAGTAAAGAATTAGTATAATAATAAGTATAACAAAATTTTAGCTGAAAACACGATTTTTGCAAAAAAAATTTGCTAAAAAATAGTATACCTGATTTACAAGACGTTTTAATAACTTTTGTACTAACTTATTTTTTTGAGTGTAGTACTGTTGTTTACCGATATATTATAAATATTTGTTATTACAAAGTCAATTATGGTACTGGAACTTTTTCCTACTCTTGTATAATCACTAATTGCCTAAGACCATTATCATTTAGTCTGCATTCCATTTGCTTTTTATGTGTTGAACTGTTAGACCAGTCAATATTAATATCTCCTGTTATTAAAATATCACAGTTATAATCACAGATTTCTTCAAGCACGTCTTCAAAAATTTTACAAAACTTCGACTCTCCATAACTAGGCGATCTGTATATTGCTGCAATTATCATTTGGTTGTCTTGACATGTGGCTTTACATACTAAAATCCAGTATTTAACACAATTAATCTTTTCAGTAAATCTCCATATCTTTTTAAAATAAATAACGACTCCTCCAGTTCTTGTAGATAGCGACACAATATACCCTTCTAATATTATTTCAGTTTCTTTGACGTCTATTGTAATGTGTTTCCGAAAATATAAACTAGTCTGGGTTTTCTGTTAACGTAATGACTTTCTCTTGATTATAATTATTTATTAACCCTTGCACATTTGATTGTTAAACTGCTAAGCCAAATCTTATCATTTTTAAATTCAATTTATTTTGATATCGGGACATTCTCTACTATTTGTAAAATGATTTTCATCTAAATCCATATTAAGTTTATTGTTCGTTTTCCCACAATTAATACATTTCATTATATGTTCCCTATTTTTTGCATTCTTTTGTTTTGTGTTGTCCATGACATCTTAAGCATACTTCTTGATTTTTACATTCTTTTGCGATATGGTTATATCCTCTGCATTTAAGGCACTGCGTCACATCTCTACAGCTTTACCATCCAATATTTACTTTTCTAGCTTCTATCATTTTTGTATATGTTTCGTTATCGACTGCCATTTTTACGTTATATATTTTTTTATCAAATCTTTTAATTTCGTATTTTTTTATTATTTTGAATTCTGCATTAGAAATACTTTGGTTCTGCTTTTTTATTTTCTCAATTATTTCTTGCTCTTCATGTTTAATAGTCATATCCGCTATAACCTTAATTTCATATCCTTCAGTTAATTTATTTTCTATTGCATTTTTTATTTTTTCTCTTTCTTCACTATTTTCACTTTGAATAACAACCGTTCCATTTCTTGTTTTCTACAGCTGTGATTTTTAAATTAGCTGGGTCAACTTTATCATTTGGTGCTTCCCGCGTTTTTCTACCCCTTGTTTTTTTTCGGTTTTACAATTAACGGCACCTGTTTGTTTAAATCTGGTAGCACTGTTTTTTACCGACTCTGCATATGACATTTTTGTTTTTTTGTTGGTTTCTTTTAATACCTTCTTTATTTCGTACACATATTTAGGTTTTTTTCTTCTAACGATTCGCACATGTCTTTGTTGTTGTTTTCAAAATCATTAACATTAATATATAATTTTTTAACTTCTTCAACGTTTTTTTCACATGATTTTTGAACAATGTCCATTTTTTTAATCTTTCTTCGTATCGTTTTTCTATCGCCTCCAACAATTGTTTGATTTCACTTTCGTTTTGTTTTAGTGATGATTAAAATTCATGTTTATAGTATACCAAGTTTTGTCTATTTTTATGTACATCTTCTTGTATATCTTTTATTATTATTTTCTTGCAAAGCTTTTTGGGAATACTGGTCAAGACCAGAACACTGCATTGAACCGTGATACGTTTTTTTACACACCCCCTCACATTGACTGCACTCAGCCACGACTGAGTGCTTTTATAAAAAAAAAATCTTTATTTTCCACTTATTATAATTAGTTTTTTATGGTTGCTAAAAGTCCTATGTATTTTTTTAAACCAAATATTATTTTATTTTATTATTTTTATAGAGCTTTAGTTTTTACACATCTTTACATTTGGCGTTGCCAGATCGCGATTTAATCATCATCTGAGTAAGCAACAACTTTTCCCATAGACCAGGTATATTTTTTGTCGTTGATAAAAGATGCGAACTCATCAAGCCTTACTTTAAGATCTTCATTGAGACTCGAAATAGCTTTGTTCATTTGTCTTAAATTAAAACGCACATTTTGTTCCTCCTTAGTATAATCTTTCTGTATATAAATTGAATCTCCTTTTAGGTTACCTTTGGCAGAAACAAAATTAATAGTTTGCATGTAAGTTTCTAAAGT
Source organism: Delia radicum (assembly GCA_021234595.1). Lineage (NCBI taxonomy): Eukaryota > Metazoa > Arthropoda > Insecta > Diptera > Anthomyiidae > Delia > Delia radicum. The sequence continues at coordinate 36,154 of JAEKOY010000023.1, read as the reverse complement.
AAACAAATATGTATTCTTTCTTGGCAGTAAACATTGACAGAAAGTTCGTCAGAACATAGTTGTAAGAAATCAGTTTTGGCTGCAGATACACTTTTACTTGCTAAGCCACTAACAACAATTTTATTAGAGCGGGTTCTGCGATCAATTTGTTCGAGGCGACGAGTAAGATCATTTATTTCTTTTCTAAATTTTGTGTTTTCCTCTTTAAGCTCTTCAATTTCAGATTTAATTGATAAGAGATCATCTTTTCTAGCAATATTCTTTAATTTTACATCCAATAAATCACAAAGTTTATCCCAGGAAAATACATCAGGGGAAGTTGTTCGATTATCCATAATGTGTTTTGTTTGTTGTTTCTTGCTATTATTATTATATTATATCAGGAGTGCCCAAGAGTTCCTTATGGAAGAGCAAACACCAATACATTTAAAGAAAAACTAATTTTTATTCAATATTTTTTGATGTAAAACCCAATACATACAAAGAAAAAAGAAAAAAATATTTCAATGTTTACCAGCAAAGCATACGAAAGTGTTGTTGCTTTGCACTTGCGTGAATACAGTGAAGAACGACAAAAAAACTAATAAGACAAAGTTGTTTGTGTATTTCGTATTGCTAGTGCTGAGCGCTCTATGTGTGTATTAAAACACACAGCCTATAGCTAAGTGTTTTTACAAAAACAAATGAGCACGAAGCGCATAGGGCTTGGGCACCCTTGTATTATATGTTTAGGTGATGCCACTCATTGATTAAACATAAGATAATACGGAAAACAGCTTTGATTTTGATGTTTGATAATATTTTCTATCAGTGGTTGAAATTGTATATGCTACTATAATTGTAACCAGCCAGAAATTGCCAATGGTCTGAAAAATCAAGCACTGGCAGAGCACTGGTTTTCAATCGTCCAACAAATAAAGTGCTGGCAAAGCACTTATTTACAACTCTCTGCCAACGTTAGTAAAACCTGCTATGCCAGTTCTTAATTAACAAAATTAACAACAGTAAAAATAATAAAAGCACTGGCACAGCCCTGGCTCAAAACGCTCTGCCAACGTTTGTAAAATGTGTACTTGATTTACAAAATTTACAACCGTCCAAATAAAAACGAGTTCCCAACATTGACAAAAAGTGCATTGTCAGTACTTATTTACAAAATTTACAACCGTCAACATAATAAAAACAGTGGCACAGCCCTTGTTCATAACGCTTTCCCAAGGCTGGCCAAAAGTGCTTTGCCAGTGCTCGATTTACTAAATTTACAACCGTTTATAAAAACGAAATTTAATGCATGTACTTGTTAAATAAGTTAGCAGGTTTTAATAAAAATAACAAATAAATATTATTTTTTAAATTTATTTTACATACTCTATTGCTTTTTATTTATGAAAAAGAGCAACTGTGGTAATAATTAACAACTAACCATAGCTTTATAGAAAATAAGTTCGCAGTAAATTTCGTCATACTTAAAACTAAGTTACGGCATGTTTTTAGCCTAACTAGTTGAGTTAAATAGATGATGTTTACAATTTAACACTTTAAGGCACGAAGAATGTTGATGAAGGCCGTTGCGGGCTAGAAAGTTAACTCCATTCATGCAGGTGTCAAATAACTTTTTTCTAATTGTTTTTTCTGTTAATTAAAGTAAATTATCACAAATAAAATTATAATTTTTCTGTTAATATGGAAAAATATTCATGATCTTTAAACGAACTAACCAACAACTCACAAAGAGCAATTATTTCATTATTTACAGTAGTAAGAATACACTTAAATTCTGCCATATTTATATTTATTTCAATATTATTTTCAATAACATTTTTAACAATTTCTTTTGATGATACTGGATAAGTAAACGAATCGCTAACTATATTAAAAATATTGCCTTTTAAATGAATATCATAAACTTTGTATTTCTTAACGTTTCCATCCGTAATATAGTCATCAGATATAGATTCTTCTGTAGTATTAAAGTCACTAGAACTATCCTCCTAGTATCCTAGTATGATATACTTTATTAGTTGTTTTACCAATGCTTTGCCAACGTTTAAAAATTATGATTTTAGTACTGGCAAAGCACTCATTGCCAGTGCTTTGCCATCGTTTTAAAAAAGAAACGGACAAGCCCTGCCCGGTGTTATCATTTTGGGTTGGCAAAGCACTTATTTTATCATTAAAAAAGCACTTTATTGGTTGTTCTACCAAACGCGCAAGTAACAACAATAAATATTGACGACTGTTGTATCCAAATCCAATTAAAGGTACAAATAAAAACATCAATTATGTTGAATACTGACATTGTTGTTATTGCACTTTAACAGGCTGGTATCCCAAACTAACAGCTGATTATTTTTGCACTGGTTTTCACAATTTAACTTGAATAGTTAATAAATTAACTTTAAAATAAACAACATTTTTGCAAAGCTAAATTTTTTTTTTTACGTTTTGACAGTTTAGAAGTAAATAAAATAAATTTAATCTTAACCCACTTGGCGCAACCGTCCTTTTAAAAGCACATCTGACAAATAAGAGAAAAGCGCCGTTATGCACGTGCATTTCTGTACATATTTTTTTATATTATTATTGTTTATGCTTTGATATTTAGCTTTGCGGCTCGAAAGCATCAGTTGGTGAAAGCAGTTCCGGGTATTTTAATTGAATATTGAGTGCTTTGCGAATAATAATTTTTTTCTAATAGTGCGTAATGGAAAAAACATGTAAGTAAATCATTTACGTCCAGTTAAATGCTATTTTTTGTTTAAAATAAAAATAAAAAAAATTACAAATTGCTGTTTTTTTCAAAAAATTATTAAAACTAGTTAAGCCCGGGACCCATAAAAGTGAATGTGCAACTGTTTGGTGAAAATTCCATATTTTCCAAAAATGCATTCTTTTTTAAATCGAGAGTTGCCAAACGTCCACAATTCGGAGGAAATTGCACTCCCATTATTCCTATATTTGCATCACCCATGAACCATAAACAAATACAAATAGATATAATTATATGGGCCCATATTTCGGATCAGAGAACAGAATGAGACCATTCGTTTTTGTTGTCCATTCATACATTCATTGCTTTTGCATTGCTTTTATTCTACAACAATAGCTTATGCTGTTGCTGTTTATTCCATTTAATGTTTTTGTTGAATGCCTTTTTAACATTCATTTTTATAATGCCGTTACATGTCAAGCAATGAAATGATGACACATGAATAATAGGTTGTCCCAAAACAAATAAAAATTTGGATTTTCTCGGAAGATCTTTTCTAATTTGGATACTCATAAGGTAAAGTATTTTTGAGATTTTTATCAGATTTTTCGGAAGTGGTTTAGAGGTCGCGCAAACCGATTTTGTACCAAAAAACGAGCTTTTTGGGCTTTTATTGAATTATTCTTGAAAATTGCTAAAAAATCGGTAATTTTTCGGCTTCTGAGTAAATATTCTTAAAGAAAATTTTCCGATCTTTAATTTTATGTGCATAAGTAATAAGTTTCGTCATGTGTACAAAGCTTTAAAAGGGTATTACAAAGCTTTAAAAGGGTATTACTCGAGAACGGTGAGAGAAAATTCATTTTTTTTCTGCTAATTAATTTAAAACTTAATAATCTATTAAACTGCATCATTAGTTTTTTAGTCTTTATACAAATTTTAAAAGTTATAAAGCATTATTTTCCATATTTGTTGAAAATTTACGAAAAAACCGTTATTAAATTGTCAAAATGTGCAAAATCATTGCCGAAACTTATTATTTATGCACATAAAATTAAAGATCGGAAAATTTTCTTTAAGAATATTGACTCAGAAGCTGAAGAAATATCGATTTTTTACCAATTTTCAAGCAAAATTCAAAAAAAGCCCAAAAAGCTCGATTTTTGGTAAAAAATCGATTTGCGCGACCTTTAAACCACCTCCGAAAAAACTGAAAAAAATTCTCAAAAATTCTTAGCGTTATGAGTATTCAAATTAAGAATGATCCCCAAAATTTTTTTTTGAATGGGACACCCTAATTAATAACTTGAAATCAATCACAACATTCGCGTAGTATTCGTTGACCTGTAGCAATAATAATTTTTTTTTAGTTTTATTAAACATGAAATATGTAAAATATTTTTTAATTTTCTTAATACAGTAATATGTTTCACAAGAAAATTTGTTAATGTTTTATTCATTTAACATTGAGACCATTCATACCAATCGTTGTGTATTCGTTGTTTTCGTGAGTGTTAAGTAAGGTTAACACTAGACAAGCAACGCAATGCATGGTTTTCGTTACACTTACTTTTCTCAATTCTATCGATTGTTGCTTTATTGAAATGATGTGAGTTGACAACAATGTACTCATTTTTTGTGATTGCATTCAAAAGCATGAAATAAGTCACTCAAACCGTCCTCTGTTTCGGATGCCATTTAATAAGATCACATATAGCGTCACATAGAAATTGATATGACTACATAAAGCTCCATATCAATTTTTTTTAATCGGGTATTTATAATTTTTTTTTTATATATTATTGTATTAAGTTGTATAAAATTCTTTAAAAATTTTATCAATTTAGATAACATGTGATACAATTAGATGTGCCCAATTTTGGGATACAAATGGATCAGAGAGCATCCAATTAGATAGCATTAGATTAAATTGTATAAAACCAAATAGAATCTAATACAAACTTGTATAATCCGATCGACCCATTTTGCGGATGAAATCATATTAACAGAGATATGATTTTTTATATTCTTATATCTAGCATATATATGCTTTTTTATTCAGGTACATACAATTTCATCAGAAAATCATACATAATTGTATCATGATTAAATTAGATACAATTATTTGACACAGTTGTGTCCGAATTTTGTACTCATCCAATTTTATGAAATTATACTATAATATCATATCTAGTTTAATATAGTAGGATATAATATATTCTATATTATTTTATATATATTATTTTAAATAGAAATAAAAATATTGTTAGACATTTCAACAAATTTGTTAATAAACCTGATAGTTTTAATCAAAGAATTATAAAATTTTGTGGTAAAATTAAGTTGGATGCAGAGCTAGCTTTATAATCATTAAACCGCACTTCATATTTATTTTTTATCGGGATAAACATTAATTTCATTTATAGTAATTAAATGTGCTAAAATCCCAAAACTTGTTTAAGAAATTGTAAAAATTAATTTGTTTTAGGTTAGTCCCTATCCGGAATTCATTCTTGCCTAAGGAAATCGTCAGGGGACAATGTTCTTAGAATTTCTAAAAATGCTTGTTACTCGGTTATAATTTCTTGTACTCGCCTAGAAGCGCAATTTATTATTTGAAATATTAAAGAAAAACCACTTTAAATTTTGACAAAATTCCACACTAAAATTCGATGTAAAACAAAATTTTAATATAATACCATATATTATTTTACGTAACATTGTATTAAGCGATACAAAATGATATTTGCTATAATGCTAATTAATGTATACCATATGTAATATATGCCACTCTGCGGTAATATTATTTAATATCAATGACCATGTAAAAAATTTTCGAAAAACCAAATCGAATATAAAATTATATATGATCGAATATAAAATTATATATGATTGAATATAAAATTATACATGATCGAATATAAAATTATATATGATCTACTTACTTTTCATTTAAATCAAATGTGCCTTGTTATTTATTTTTAAATATTGTTTAAATAACTAACAAATCCATAAGAACAAATGAATATGAAGTTAAAAAAATGTACAAATTTAAATTACAGATCAGTAAAAATAAAAGTTATGCTCAGTTCTTTAAAATTATTTCCGTTTTTTGTTATTGTTTGTTTTTTTTTTCTACAAAATGTATACACACACAGAACATGTGTAAAATTTTTAAACTTCTTGTAATTTTAACTTTTTTATTAAACTTTTTTATTATTATTCTGAGTTCATATGTTTCTGTATAATGTTATATTAAATAAAATATGATTGTATATGAACGTTAGGTTTTCAACCAACGAACATATAGACTAAAGGAGAACCAACGTTTTTACTTGGGGATTATTAATATTTTTTTTATTAAAGTACTAAAAAACAACGTTTTAGTACTAAAAAACAACGTTTAGGTTTTTAACCAACGAACATATAGACTAAAGGAGAACCAAGGTACTCAACATCTTTTAAATTTTATATGCCAACTGATTTCAAGAGAAACAGTTTTTAGAGGTTTTTTAGTGCATATTTAGTATATATAAAAAAAATTGTGTTAATTTCACACATCTTATGCAGAAATTACATTAAACAACAGAAATTAACTTTAAAATGTAATTAAAATTGCTTAAAAGCATGGAAATTAATTAATTAAAAGTGCCGCTGTTAAGAAATTTTTTTCGAAACACTTAAAACCAGTTCAGGATTTTAGAAGAGCGCGTTGGAAACGGCTTCTTTAAACAAATGAAATACCAAACCCTTATAACATACGTAATGACTTCGAAATTTTCAATTTTAAAAATTAAATAGTTGCTTAGTTCCACTATAGACAATATACTTTCTACCACTGATAAAATTAGTTGTTTTGAACAATCTGAAATTGCTGATGTACTATATAGGGAGATTTATCCTTCATAAACAAAATATCGTATTGATCCATATATACAGTTAGTTATTCATATAAAGTATAGTTATTATTGAAAATGAAAATTATTCAAGTTCGAGGCCATACTCTATATTTCTTTATTAGGATATTGTCCTAACAAATAATCTATAGTTTTTTTTTCAAATTTATTCTTTGACCCTTTCAGGAATGTTAGTACACTTTAAAATTACCGTAAAACAAAACTGAAACTGTATTTTGTCAAACACACAAATTTAATTTACATTCACTCAGGCGCTCTGTGCAATCCTATTAGAAGAAACTGTATTTTGTCAATTATAAGGTTCAATAGACAAAACCGGTATTAAAGGAAACGGTTGCGGTATACTGGTGTTTTAAAATTCAGGTCTTTAGGTATTGTATCGGATTTCAATTTGAAAAGGTTTGGAAATGGATAACGGAATTACAAAATTTATTAGAAAAAGATCTATCAAATTATGTATAATTTAATCATATTTGATAGACTATTTTTTTAGATTAAACTATATAAGATTGAGAAATTGAAACTTAAGAAATTTAACTCTTTAGCCTTGCCGCCTCCAAAGGGGGTGTATCTGACAAAAAAAAAATCAGACTCTGCTCACGTATCGGAATCGTTCCTATTTTTTTTATCAAAATCGGTAAGGTGCCCCTAAACTAAAGACCGCGAAAAAAAAGCGTCTCTAAAAATTACGTATTTTCATTGTTGGGCTCATGTTTTGTCTACTGAACCTTATAATTGACAAAATACAGTTTCTATTTTGTTTTACGGTAATTTTAAAGTGAAATAACATCGTCCGATCCCTGGAAAATAAAAATGTATAAATCATATGAAAGAAGATTTTATAAGATTTCCAGTGACATGTTATATGTCCCGAACAGATAAGTAATTTTTGAGAAATTTTGAACATTTTGATTAACAGCGAAAAAAAAAAGCGCCACATCGATTTTTTTCGGTTTTGTTGGAAATTTTGTTTTTAACCAACTAGAAACAGAATCCGTTTTCAGAATAACACGCAAATTTTATTTAAATTCACTCAGGCGCACTGTGCAATCTTATTAGAAGAAATCGAAAACAGCTCTGCTCTGTTTGTTGAACAGCTAGAAAGTCAATGTGTAGTATATTGAATAGTAGATATAATAGATCTAAGTAACAAGAAAAAGTACTATAGTACTTTTATATGAGTATTCCTTGCTCCGGTAAAAGTGAAATTTGACAGACTTATCCATGAGATCCTTAATTATACGCGAACACAAAACAGATGCCGAAAGAATGATCGAGCTGTTTCTAAAATGTAAGAAGTAACCTTAAATCTCCAATTTACAAATTTGGTCAAAAACCCATTATTTGCAACATGGACGATTATTCATATTTAATCTTAGATGTCAATAAATGGCAGAGAAAGCCATTTATTAAACAAAAATATAAAGTCGTATTGCATTATCAAACACAAGGGTAGTCAAAGGGTTAATTACGGTTTTAAACCAGCCGATATCTTTTGAATACCGTTATCCGTTTCCAAACCGTTTCAAATTGAAATCCGATACAATACCTAAAGACTTGAATTTTAAAATACCAGTATACCGCAACCGTTTTCCTTAATACCGGTACGATACCGGTATTGAATCGGGCTGAAAAAAAACTATGCTTTTGACCAAAAATTACAAGATTTTAATTTGCGACGACAACACTTTTATATGAATTAATAAAATTATTTTTTTACATGATCTCGATACAAACATTAAATATTTGTAGTAAACCAACTGGTCTTCCAAATAAACTTTAAAAAATTTGTGTTTAAAAAGTAATGTAAAATACATTGCAGCAAACAAGCTCAAGGCTGAAAAAAATTATGCTTTTGACCAAAAATTACAAAATTTTAATTTGCGTTGACGACACTTTTATATGAATTAATAAAATTATTTTTTTTACATGATCTTGATACAAACATTAAATATTTGTAGTAAACCAACTGGTCTTCCAAATAAACTTTAAAAAATTTGTGTTTAAAAAGTAATGTAAAATACATTGCAGCAAACAAGCTCAAGGTATTTTAAATTGAATTGTTCATAAAATATTCAAGTTTAATTACATTTCTATGTCAATTCTGAACCATTTTTTTTTGGATTTAATATTTTTCTAAAAATTTTTATCTTTTATGATTCTTTTCAGAAGGCTCATATTTTCGTCCAAAAAAGTAGTAATTTTTGACAAAAAAAATTAAATTTTAAAAATAAAGGGTGGTTTTTTAGCTTTCTTTTTGGCAGCTCAGCTGTTTTTTGTGTAACATGTTACTGTTAAACAAAAAAAAATTTTATTTTGTTTTTTTTAGAAATTTTAAAGATCATTACTTTAATTTTGTTTATTGGGATTTTACAATCAATATACCAAATTCCAAGATTTTTAATTGTAATAGCTGATTATACATATTAGTACTTTGATATAATATTTTTAGATCCAAGCAACTGGATAATAAATGATACAATTAAAGTGCAAACGAGCCATAGCTCACATTTATTATTTTTTATAAGCACATAAATGAGACATTTAAACATTCAATGTGTTTTAATCTAATTTTTGCTTCACCTCTATTTTTTGTTTGTTTTCAGACTTTATTACGAATTTAGTGCATATAAGAACATGGAAGTATTTATTTTCAACGTATGAAAAATAAAAACTGGAAAAGGTAAAATATAAACATTGATGGCCCCAGTGCGTATAACATGTCTACTTTAAAGTTGCAAAATCCCAATAAATGAAGTTATGCTATGGATAATCCTAAAAATATTTAAAAGAACTGATTTTAGATATTTTAGGATTCAAAAGGGGTCATGACTTTTTTTCTTTATCTGAGAATTGATAAACAACTGCAACAAAATAGCTTGGCACAAAAAATACAAAAAAGTATTTTTATTTCGCAATTTGTCACTATTTTCCATATCCTAGACATTTTTAACCCTAGGTTCCAAACTTCGTACAATTATGATACAAACATAAATATATATATTACATGCAATGCCCAATATTATATTTCCAACAAAGAAAATGCTAGAAATTTTAATTATTTTGTACAATTTGCTTAATGTCCCTATTTCAATTCACACTCGAAATAGAAATTTTATATTTTTTAATGTTGTTTTTCTAAATTACAACAACATGCTTTAAAGTATAACGTAAAATGAAAAGTTGTTGTTCTACAATTATCTAAAAATAATATTGATAGTTTTCCCCTAAGATTTATGTGTTAATTTTTACTTCAAATCTGTTGCATGCAAGTGTCCCTGTTTTAATTCACACCACTGTATTTATTTTGGACAAACTGAACAACGTTAACCCGTTCCGTGCTGCATTGAGATCAAAGGAGATATTAATTTCAGTTATGATACTTTAAATTAAACTAAACTTTGTGTATATCGGATACTCGTGTTTGTACAGTTACACAATCTGACGCAGCTTTTGCGTAGTATAAGTATAAGAACCTTATTAAAATCTTTAATAAATTGTACGCCTCTCAAATCGACAGGTAAATTCTATCAGATTTTAAAACCATTTTAAAAATCTTCATTAGATTCCCATGTTGAAGGATGCAATTGTAGAAATTTTGAGGAAACATTGAAAGGGTTGAAAAAACTATAGTTTTTGGGTTAACTATTTTTTTTTATCTTCTGTTAGTCTTATAACTACTGGCTGTTCTGAATTAAGCTGAACAGTATTTTTTTCACTTCTGTGTAAAGATTTGAGTGAAAAAAGGTAACGCTTCATTTTCTTCTGACAAATACCATAAATGCTGTAGCATTTTTTAACAGTTCTTTAAAAACAGAAGAATTAATTTCTGAATAAGAAACAGCGGCTTACTTTTCTCCTAAAACAACAGGTCAAGTACTCTCAAAATACCGCTTGTAATGTTTGTCTGCTTTTTATAACAATTTCGGTAAAATTTTCCTTTGGGTTAAAATATATATGTGCTGCATAAAATATATTTTTAAAGGTTTTTCAACCAAGGGTTATTTTGACACCAAGAGCATATAAGGGTTAATTGACCTCAGAATATTTTTTTATATGAATTTAAGTGATGGCTTTAGCCATGTTTGTAAAAAAAAAAATTTTTTGTTCAAATATATATAAATTCTAGCAGCATCTCCACCAGTTAACGTTGTTCAATTTGTCCAACATTTTTGGCACAGAATCTTTAAATATTATGTTAACATATTTTAAATCACGTTTTTCAAAATTCAATAGTATGTAGTAAGAAAACTGTTAACTTTTTTTGTAAATTGAAATAAATAAGGGTTTATTTGGGTCCGCAACCTGAGTAATGATAATAAAATTAAACAACAAAAGTTACAAAAGTAGCTAATTTTCGATTTGAAATATTTTATGACAACAAATAAGCCTTGTTATTACCAAAAAACACAATTTCCTCGAAATTCGTAAAAATCAAATCGCCCTACGTAAGTGTACCGGGATTGCAATTTTTCCGATTTTGTTGAAGAAATCTTTTTAAAATTTAAAATTGGAAACTTAAAAAACCCTAATTTTTTCCGTTTTTGACATCACCTTAGGACATGTTAAGGACATCCAAAAAAAAAAACTTATTCCATATCTCACACTTTTAGCCTTTTGAATAAAAAAATTATATTGTAGTAATCAATTTCAAAAATGATTAAGGTGTGTGCTCGAATTTCGCGGTCAAGTAATAATTAGCACATTAGTGGTCTCTGGCAGTATTTAGTACTGGGCTAGTTCATAACCGATTTTGGAATTTTATACCTTTTCGATTTATCGTTATTTCGATTAATTTATTATCTAGAATAAAAACTATAACAATATTTAAAAAATTTGCCAAAATCTGAAAAAAAGAAATTTTCCCCCATATCAACACAGTTTGAATTTTCAATTGATTTTCGGCACGACTTTTCTTTATCCGATTGACACAAAATTTCATGTATATAATTTTTATATAGAAACGAAACAAACCCGACACTTGCCCAAAAATCACATTTTGAAAAATCTTTATTTAACCAAGAACACCTCTATACTTTATATAAAATTTAGTAAATTTAAGTTTTTTTTTAATAATTTTAAAACGATTTTTATTTTTTTAAATTTTTTTTAATTATACCGGTACATAACGCTATTAATGTTACGGTATCGGTTATACCGATAACAATACCGAAAAAAATTAAAAATCGATACCGATACCGGTATTAGTTTCGGTGGCCAAACTTGCCAAAAAAAAGTTTGCATTTTAAATTCCAAACATCTCTGACAATGCAGAAGAAATCATTTCGAAATATAGACCAAATCAAAAACAACTTTATGATCACATTAAGTTGTAAATATAGTGACCCATTTTGTCAAATAAAAGAGTTAAATCATGTGTTCTAAAAACCAAAATTTACATGTAAAATATTGGTTTTTAGAACATATTGAAATTAGCCCATTTGTTTAACCCTTTTTGTTAAATAATTACGCTAACTACGACACAAAAAGCTATTCTATTTCTTTAATTATATTAACTGCGTGTATTTACAACTTAATGTAATCATAAATTTGCTTTTGATTTCGTTTTGATTTTTATTTCAAACATCTCTGTTAATTCAGAAGTTAATAACTGCTGAATTAACAGAGATGTTTGGAATAAAAAATGCTAAATTTACAATTAGGAATCTGTTATTACTTCCACTTAGCTTTTGTAGAAAGGACCCACACTTCCCACGATATGCGCAAAATAAATTCTTTTAACAGAATTCGCGAAAAATCTCGCCATAACTTGTAACACAACGTGTTAAAACTTTGTTTGTTGACCTCTTATACTTCTCTTGCATGTCAGCATCATTTTTACCGACTTCGTTAAATTTTATATTAATGAACTTTATTTTTGAGAGATTTTTTGTTTAATTATAATTTAAAAATTCGCAGCTATGCAAAATGACATTAAATGTAATGCCTGAACTAATAGATTTATATAACTTACCTATAAACAGTATTTTGTTAAAAAAATCTTTTCGTGTTCAGGAGACATTAACAAAAAGAAATTATTCTTGTTGGAGATATTAATATAGACATTCTCAAACAAAACTTAACCTTCGCCTTACGGAACAATTTTGTGTGCATCGTTTACTGAAACCCACCCGGGTGGCCCATATGATTCTTTATACAAATGCATATATATATATATTCACATATAAACATAAATATACATACATTCGTTTACATATAAACATATTTGATTTGTGTTTGCCAATTTCAAATACACTCAAAAAAATTTGTTAGTAGACACAGCAGAAAAGTCTGCTGAAAAGGGGAAAGCAAAAAAATTAGTTTTTTCAGCAAATATTTCTCGCTATCGGTAAAGTTTTAACGATCGAATGCAAACAATTAGTCATTATGGCAGAAAATTTTCTTGTACAACAGTCAATTTTCCTGCTGATCAGTAGCAAAAAAAACTGCAAACATATTTTATTGAGTGTAGTGATAAGAAAAAAACAGGTTTGGGGAGACAGAATTGCAAACTATTGTAGACAAAAAGCCAATTACAGACGTAGAATTGTCTGCATTTTTAGGAATTTCTCTGATAATGGGCTGTCAAAAGTCAAACCAAGAGCAACTATATGAACTTTGGCAAAAAAATGCATACCCACTGTATCGTGCAACCATGTCACGTGACAGGTTTAAGGAAATTTTAAAATTTCTACGATTTGACTGGCACGCTACCAGAATCGTCCGACAAGCACAAGATAAGGCAGCACCAATAAAGAGACGTTTTCGACATGGTGAATTCAAATTTGCGAGATAATTATCGGCCACACGAGTCCATTACAGTAGATGAGCAGTTGTTTGGATACAGGGGCTGTACACGTTTCACTCAATATATGCCATCCAAGCCAGCCAAGTATGGTATAAAAATCTGGTGGGCTTGTGATTCGGCTACTTTCTACCCACTGCAAGGCCAAATTTATACTGAACAAGTTGGTAATGTACGTGATGTCAACCAAGGCGAGCGTGTAGTCATAGAATTAGTTTGTGAGTACAAAAACACAGGAAGAAACGTTACAATGGACAACTTTTTCACAACGCTGCCATTGGCCAAAGAGTTGGTAAATTGGAAAATATCCGTTGTAGGAACTGTTAAAAAAAACAAAAGGTATGTTCCTTGTGAATTCAAGGCATCACCATCCCGTGAAGTGGGATCAAGTTTGTTTGGCTTTGCTGAAAATGTGACACTCTGCTCGTATGTGCCAGCCAAAAATCGGTCAGTTTGTGTTGTTGTCTACAATGCACAGGCCCACAAAGTAAACCAGATATTATTCACTACTACAACCACACTAAAGGAGGTGTGGATACAATGGATAAAATGCTTTCACAATACACAACCAAACGCGCAACATTGCGTTGGCCTTTGGCTATGTTTTTTAATATTTTGGATACGGCCGCCCTTGCAGCATTTATAATATACCAGGAGAATAATGCAGAAATGTCAAAAAAGCGGTCGCAAGAAGAGATTCCTCGAGAGCCTGGGCGAAGAGCTTTGTATGCCACTAATGTTGGAGAGATCCAAAAACCCAAATATTATTGGTAGATTTAGAATTAGATCTGCTATTGAATGCATTTTAGGTATGTATTTATTCTATGACATTTCATTATAAAAACTTATAATGTTTTGTTCTACTGTAGGAAAGCCTTTTGACAGAACTTTGCGCGGATGACGATTTTGAAGCGGATCCCATCCTAGAACGGGATACATCTGGCCGCATAAAACAAAAGGATAGATGCTATATATGCTATATGGATCAGCAAAGAAGAAACACGCGTCAACTTTGCATAAAGTGTAAAAAGCCAATATGCGCAGAACATAGCATCTGCCAAACAAAATATAAAAACTGTTACGTCGGTCCATCTACATCATTACAGAAATAATAAATATAAAAAATATTAATAAAAATATGTAGAACATATAGTAATTGAAACAAAAAAAAATTCTTAACGTGTTTGTTTCATTTGCTAAGATTCAATAATATAAATATGAGAGAAGCTGAATAGGCACACCCGGGTGGGTATTCGGAAACCGCGAAGAAAAAATGACAAAATTAGAAAAAAAGGATTAAAATACTTGAAAATAATTATTTGCGTAGACTATACAAAAACACTCTTAAATTTGTTCAGTGATTCGAAACCCTAGTTAGTTTCGATCAAAATACAGGAAGTTATTAAGAAATCAAAATCCAAAAAACCACCCGGGTGGGCATTAGTAAGGCGAAGGTTAATAACATCAAATTAACAACATGTTGTGTAAAGACTTTTTAAATAAAAAAATTTAGTACTCAAAAAACAATTATTATAGGGTTAAAATAATTGAAATTAATGAAATTATTGAAAAAAAAAACTATGCTAAGAAATTTTAAAAATAAAACTTTATTTTAATTTGAGAAAAATGCCAAATTTACAGAAAAAGAAAAAATCACAAATATATTCGTTTTTAAAACTGGAGGTTTTCGATATTTTTTATTAATTTTTAAGTTTTTCCAATAGTTAACACGAAATAAATTTTTTGACCGCAGAACAGTCAGCTGTTTTTTTCCTGATAAATTTATCACGTGTTTACCACAGTTTTTTGTGTGGTTAAAAGTGGCCACAGCGTGGTAACTTTTAGTGGAATACATTTTGTTGTTGGTTCTGGTAAATTCTGATAAATTTATCAAACGTACACCATTAACCAGATTACAAGGGATGTTTACTACCAAAAATGAATACCGCTAATATTAAAAAATTTTTCAATTAATTTTAATCAAAATGTTTAATATCTTAAAAAATCCAATTATTAAAAACGGAGCAGGAGTGGATGGTATACAGACCTAGAGATCTGAAAAATAATGGCACAAATATTAACGGCCCTTATTAACTCGTCCTTGGATAATTCATCTACAACAAACCTAATAAAAACATCTATTATACGACCTATTTGTAAGTCAGGAGCAAAATCCGAATATACCATTACAGGCCAATTTCTATTTTAGCAGTGGTTAAAAAGGTGTTAGAGGAAGTCAGAAGGCTAACAACCTTTTTTTGGAGAAAAATACAGGTTATACAGTTTTTTTATGGATTTCAGAAACGCAAACGAAAAATATACTTTGTTGATATAAACATCATATATATATGCTAAGAATATTTCTTCCACAAAAACAAAAATCAAACAAAAAAAAAAAAATAAAAAAAAGACATTTATCACTTGTTAGTACAGTTCTCAAACTGTATTAACAAAGGTCTAAGCAATAAAAACCATTGCCTAGCTTTATTTATTCGACTTTAGTAGAGCTTTTGATACTTTGTCCCACAGTAAATTAATTGAATTACTGCAAAGGAATGTTATAAGAGGAGATAGCTTAAAACTGGTTTAAGACCTACATTTATTCCTGGTCTTACCCGCGTCAAAATTATGAAAGTGGGAAAATTTCATCAAATCAAGGCAGGGCTCTAAATTGGGACCGATATTGTATTTAATATACGCAAACGACATCATAAATTTGATTGGCAATAACACAATCTTTGCGTTTGCAGATGACACTGCAATTATTGTCACCCATGAAAGAATCGATACTGCAGAATCGATACACAGAGATAATGTAAACCAACTAAATATTGTGACAAAATGGTGTCATGATAATGGTCTGGTGATAAATGCTACAAAAACTAAACTGATGCTCATAAAACCTCCACACTTCAAAGCCACTAACATCTTATTTAAGTTGCATGATGTAGAATGTTTACATAACACCATCAACAATTATTCGAACGATATTTGCACTACATACACAGAACAGGTTAAAACTTATAAGTATATACACTCAAAAAAATAAGTTAGTAGAAAACATATGGAAAATTATAAAGCAATTAATTTATAAAATTATTTTTTTACTGTATTTTTACGACTTTTCAACAAATTTGTCTAACTTTTAAATTTGAATTCGACTACGGGCAACTGTAATAAAACCAGCTACGTCCTCTCCTTGCCGTCCCTTAAGTTAAAAACTTAAAAATGAAAATGAAGATTTTACTTTATTTTTCGGTATTTTTTAGATTACTAATTTTAAACAGGGATACATTTAATTTCAAAAGCAGACGTATTTTCTGTTAAATTAGCGTGATTTTAGTTTTTATTTTCTAATCATATTCATTGCTGAGTCTACTAATTTTGTTGCTAAAATTAGCCCTCCTAACTAAAATTTTGCTAATGGAAGCCACATAACGAAACACGACATCTTATGTGCTATTACACCTCAGTAATTGTTCCCACTTTTAACGTTTTGAGCAAGCTTACTTCTCCCTAGACGAGTCATACATCAGGCATGAAATAACAGCATGGGGTAATGCAACTTACTGTAGATAACTTCGGGGCAATTCAAGACAGACTACTCAAAATCTTGAATAGTAATCAAAGTCGCACCAACAACATCAGCACAAAAATGAACAACACAACAATCCAAACAACAATGAAAACCCAATGAAAACCGTAACGTTATCAATAGCATTACGAAACGTTTAGGAGCACTAAGCGTACAACAATAATTATCGAATTTCAAAATCACTCAACATTTATTAACATCATCTACACAACACTAGGCCGTAAAGTAGAAGGAACATTTAAAGTAAAAAAACAACTATGGCCTCGAAGTATCCTTACCTACAATAATGAAATAAGGGGCGTGGTCATATCAAGTGACCCAACTTTTAAAATCGATGTCTTCCGGTCGGGATGAAATTTGCACCAAGGTTAGTAATATTGGATAGTACTTTAGACACAATTTTTCAACAATGATCGGTCTAGAACTCTCTGAGTTCGAGGGGGTCAAATTTGGCATTTTGGTCAAACATGTGTTTTTGCTCATCCATGTAACTTATTACTATGTTCTTAGCAAAATTTGTCCTAAATAGTTTAGATAGCTATTTCTCTCAATCTTTCGAAAAAAAAATATTAAAAAAAAAATAATAATTTTTTGACTATTTTTTTCAAAATCAAAAACGTTATTGACTTGTTTTCAAAATATGACCATTTTTTTGCTCAAAAGAAAGCTTCGGTCTTTTCCTTTAAGAGCTTTTGGTCGCTTAGTGGGATGCGCGTGGGATATCTATCAAAATAATGTTTTGTAACTCAAGACAAAGGTTTTTCAATTTTTAGCATATACACTATTTGAATTTTTTCCTATTTGTGTGTTAGTGTTTTCTAAAACCTTAAAAATAATAATTCTACTGAGAAACTAGACAAATTACCCTTTCCGATGGTATGTAACATACCTAACTAAAATTTTATACCCTCGATACTGTAATACCCCCAATATGTTAAACCCCCACCATTTTTTCTCAGTCTTGTATCTACCTTTCATTGCGGCTTTTTTCGTCAATCCTATAGGTAGTTTTGAGCGCACGTAATAATAATTGTGATTTTTATTGTCAAAATATCAGGTGCCCCAGAGACAAGTTTTTGAATCAGGTGGAAATATTTTATGACCATTCTCCGAAATACCAGTTATTTATTATTTTATGACACTTGACTATAAAAAGTCTGTGGAGAGGAAGAAGTTAACATGGTAGTTTATTTTAACACTATGTTAAAAAGGGTAAAAATTAGCAGGTAGTTTATTTTTATTTTTATTAGTAACATTTGGTAATTATCTAAAAAACTATTTATTGTCATTCTAAAGACATTCGGAAATCAGTTTTTTTAGAAAAAGCGAGTTTAGACGTGTGTTATTTACATAATTTCTTACATAATTAATCTTCACAATGTCTACGGCTCCTAAAAAGGCTAAGCTTGAAAATAATATTCATGGTTCTTTTTGTTTTAATCCCTTTAACAAAAAGAAACACACATCATCAGATATGCGAAATATTTCCGACGGCTTATTAAAAAAATTCCTTAAAACGGTTGCTAATTTGTGGATCATGCAGGAAAGAGCTCGGAAAGTTTCAACGAATTACCGGATTTGAATTGTAGCGAGCCTTGCGTTGAAGTTATTCAAGATGAAGACAAAAGTAATTCTGATAATGACGGTGATTCTAACTTTCAGTAGAAGGTATAGTTCAAAGAATGAGTGTCAATCCAATATTATAAGGATGCAGTAGAAGTTCTTGAACAAATAAAAGAGAAATACAAAACTTCACCGAAGTAGAGCTAAAATAATGAACTTCTTACGCTTGCTCCATCGACATATAGTTGTGCAAAATAATGCTTGAGTTTTTAACGTCTCAACGAAAAGTAAGAATTGCTAAATATTTGGTTGCTGAGCATGCGATTCGCTCACCCCCAAACAAAAAGAAGGGGAAAACTAAAAATTAAGTATAAAAATATTTATGATATAAATGGATATAATGTAATTAAGATTTAATTTATTAAATTATTTATCTTTTATTTTATTACTACTCGTATTATTATATATTAATTTAATTATTATTACAAATAAATCAAAAAAAAAATAAGTTTTCAACATTTCTATAGAAAAAAAGTGATTTTATTCCTGAGGTTAACATATTGTGGGTATTACAGTATCGAGGCTATGACATTTAGTTAGGTATGTTACATACCTTCTAGTTTTCTCAATAGAATTTTTATTTTTAAGGTTAAGAAACACTTACACACAAATAGGAAACAATTCAAAATAGTGGCATATGCTAAAATTGAAAAACCTTTGACTTGAGTTACAAAAACATTTATTTTGATAGATATCCCAGCTCGCATCCCACTAAGCGACCAAAAAGCTCTTAAAGGAAAAGACTTAAAGCTTTCTTTTGAGCAAAAAAAATATGGGGCATATTTTGAAAAAAAAAGTAAAAAAAGTTTTTGATTTTGAAAAAAAAATAGTCAAAAAAAAATTTTTTTTTTTTAATATTTTTTTTTCCATAGATTGAAGAAATAGCTATCTAAACTATTTAGGACAAATTTTGTTAAGAACAATAAGTAATAAGTTACATGGATGAGAAAAAACACTAGTTTGGCCAAAATGTCAATTTTGACCCCCTCTAACTCAGTGAGGTTCTTGACCGATCTTGGTGAAAACTTGTCCAATATTACCTTGGTGCAAATTTCATCCCGATCGGAAGACAATCGTTTTCAAAAGTTGGGTTACTTGACATGAGACGCCCCCATAAGCTACCAGTGCATCTGATACTTAATATTGACATAAAATGAATCGTTAATATTATCACCTACAGACAAGCCGAACGGCTTCGTGGTTTTTATTGTTAAGAGAAATTTTAATATTTGTTTATTGATTAATAAAATTATATAAAAAAATAAATATATATCCCTGAAATACATGCGGCTTTATAATTATTTCGCATAATGTATAACATAAAGTTTGTTTCCAATTAATTTCTCTAATAGAGTCAAAAACCCTGTGGTTTCAGAAACCGGGTTTTGGTTCGTTTGAAAACCTGCAAATTAAAAATAAAACGGATTCGATCTTTTGTTTATGTATAGTATTTTGTACATTTTAACCCGGAAATTTTGGATATGGCGATATTTGGTGTGAATAATTATTTTTCGAACTGTACACGAAATTTTTACAAATAGATTTAAGTATATCGTTACCTAAAACGCAAACCACCCTAACTAACACTTTATTAATTTTACATTAAAAGCAAAAAACATGTTTATATAGAAAAATATTATTGTTTTTCCAATATATATTATTAAAAAACCAGACAATTTTATTTCTGGGTAAAAAGCAGATACCTATTTTAATATTAACAGTTATGTTAGTTATGTCTATTTGTCGTGCATTTTTCTGAAACAAAAATCAGTTACTACATTGAAGATGTATAAATAAATACGCATAGCAGTTGTGCTATAAATATTATGTTTCTAATATTTTTTTTGGTTTTAAGAAAGCACTGTTTAATAATTATTATTTAACAAACCCTTTAAGCCTCATTACCTTACTGTAACAAACCCCAAAATATCAAAATAATACATACTGAATTTATTATAGCTCGCTCAATTTGTTGTACCCAACTGTGACATAACCACTGAGTGCAAAATGTAGTAACCAAAAAAATATCATAGATGGGTCGTATTTTTTGAACTTCCGTCAGTTTGTCCCTATTCGTATTTGCATAATACGAATAGGGACAAGTTTGAAAATTTTAAATTTTATAAATGGGTTGTTTTTATGAAAACCTGTGGGTAAGTGAATAATATTCTTTACTTATTGTATACAATGCATATTTTTACATTTTTACATGAAAAAATTATATTTTATGTTATGTTATGTAACAGTAATGTCACAATCCCTAAAATGTCAAATAAATAATAAATAAAGGATATTTCTTAATTTCTAAGTAATACGTTTTTTTTATTTACCTTAACCTTTCCCGTACCAAAAAAGTTTTTAATTTTTTAGTTCATGGGCTACAAAGGGTTTACTATTTTTTTATTTTGATTATAAATTTTAAATTAATTAGATAGATATTTTATTAATATATTATAGTACAAAATTATATTTCATTAATTTAGGAGAAAAAAAAAACGAAAACAAAATTTTAAAAGAAATAGTTTTATGTTGAAACAAAGGCGAAATTTAATTAAAATAATATTAATTAATAATATTGCGTGAAGTTGATGTAGATTCTAAATGCTATCAGCTTAGTTCTCTAATTGAAATCCTTTACAATTTTGTACCTATTAAAAGGATTGTAAGATCTGGTAACAATGATTGGATGAGATTAAGAAATGTTGTGTTGGCGAGGTCTTTGAGGGATTTAGCTTTTTCTGCCTATAAATCCGTTCCTTCCGATTATAACTGGAGAGTTTTTTGTAAATACCGCAATAGAGCAAAATCAATAATTCGTAAGGAAAAGAGAATTTACTTTGCAAGATTGTTTTGTGATTTAGACACTCCCGGAATGTGGAAAGTATTTAAGAAAGCTGGTGTTGCTGGGTCTGATGATTTTGTGTTTGATGGCAATGTTGACAGCATGAATGATTACTTTGTTCGTGGTGTGGAAAATATTAATGATGATGTTCGTAGTCGGTTTAGTTTTGAGTCTTTTAGTGATTTAAACAACTCTTTTTCTTTTCATTGCGTGGATGAGACAGATGTAGTACTTGCTTTAAATAAGGTTAAATCTAAGGCAGTTGGTATCGATGGTTTATTAAATCATTATATCCTTATGTTTCATCTTTTTTATTGAATATTTTTAATTCCATTTTGACTACTTCGAATTTTCGGCGATGTGCAAGAATGCGCGTGTAATGCCTATTCCGAATACAGGTAGAATCAGAGGTCCTGAAGATCTAAGGCCAATATCGATACTACCTGCCTTATCGAAGGTTATGGAGCACTTAATTAAAGATCAGATGCTAGCTTTTACGAAAACTGCTATATTTGATTTTCAATATGCATTTCGAGCAGGTCATAATACTATCTCGTTGTTGTTAAACCTGACTGATACTGTTAGGAAATGTGAGAATGATAGGAAGCAATCTTTACTGGTTTCTCTAGATTTAACGAAAGCTTTTAATTCGGGATCGGCGTGTAAACTTATAATGTCTTTTTCAGAGGTAGGTCGCAATTTGTGGATTACCAGGGGACATATTCTGAGAATCTGATGTTGACATCGGGGGTTCCCCAAGGATCCGTCCTGGGGCCTCTTTTGTTCATTTTATATGTTAATGGTGTCTTATATACGGGTATATGCAAACCATATTTTTTTGCTGACGATATTTTTTTACCTTTTAGTACTGATCGTGCGTTTGCTGATGTTTCGCGAGTTAATATTAATTTTTATCTTAATCGAATCTTAATCGAATCTTAGAAATTCTTTAGCGATTAATCCTTTAAAAACAAGGGCTATAATGTTTGGTTCTAAAGGGTCCGCCAAATAACTTTTTTTTTTTTTGAAAATGCTATAAAAAAAACTACTGAATATTTTCTCAAATTTCTTTTTTTATTTGAAAGTACAATCCTTCCGGTTAATAATGGAAAATAATTTCATTCAAATGGCTGCCTCGGCTGGCCATGCAGTAGCCTACACGATCGGTCCAATTTTTAAGCACATTATCGATTGTGTGAATGTTGCCAATATCCTCCTCTTCAATTTTTGTGAACAAAAATTCGTTCAACATGGCCCGATAACGATCGCCATTGACTGTAACGGCCACTCCTTGCTCATTTTCGAAGAAAAATGGCAATTTTCGCACACATTCTGCAACATTACCATGATTTTCAAAGTAATGTCGCAACATTTCCCAGCGTTGTTCAAGCGTATACACAACCATATTCGTTCAGCGGAAGGATAAAACTAATTATCTGTCAAATCAGACATGAGCTAAGTGTTACCATTCACGAAATAAGAACTGGTTGAAAATAAAAAACGTTAGATGGCAAACCCTTTACAAGCCGATATTTTTCTAGTTTTAATATATCTAATTGCCTTATTGAGTGCTTAGGGGTCATAATTGATGAGCAGCTTAAATTTGTTCCTCACACTGAGTCAGTGCATTGTAAGGTTTCTGGCATTTTACGTAGAATATATTCTACTAATATATATTTGCCATTCAAGGTAAGATGTAGGGTAGCCAATGCCTTGTTAATGCCTCAGGTCTTATATGGTCTTGAGGTATATTCCGGTACAACTTCCACTGATCTTAAAACTCTTGAGCGCGTTGTTAATTCTGTAGCTAGATACAAATATAAAACAAGGAGGCGTGAACACATGTCTGTCTATGTTAAAAGATTTTTGGGGTGTTACTTTAAGGATTTCGTTAATTTTCGCAATGTTTTTCAGTTTTATAAGACTCTTAAGAGTGGTTTAGTCGTGTCGTTATGTAACGAGTTCAATTTTATTCATTCTGAGAGGAACTATTTACCTTTAGAATTGCAAACTTTTTCACTTTCGAACAATGCTTCTCGGTTAAAACTGTTAAGGTATTTTTCGAGAGTGAATTTGTGATTTTTTTATTATTCTTTGCGTTGTTGCTAATTATGATGAACGGACTTTAATGTAATTAATTTTTTTTGCGTTTGTAGCAGTACCTTTTCTTTTCGGCTGGGGATGAAGCATGAATGCATTTTGTTTTTTTACACATATATGTATATATATTTTTTTTTTTATAGTATGTGTAGTTTTTTAATTAGATTTTAAGATCTTGTTCAGGAATATATTGCTATGTAATAGGTTTTTTGGCCTAGGTGGCTTTTTGTATTACAATATGGGGAAATAATAAATAAATAAATAAATTTTCAAAGGGAATGTTGTCATAAAAATTATGGCAATCTGATGGTAGCAATATTTTAAAATCCAGAAAATTTTGACAGTTCTTTATTGAAATTTTTAATCAGTGTTTATGTAGTTGGAAAGGTACAATTTAATTGTATTGTTATTTATTTAATTTAATTTTGTGTTAAAATTAAGTTTTTTGAGTTACTACTAAAACCCGAATATATAAGTAAAAACAAAGTTAACTTATGCTAAAAATTATATAGTTCAGTAGTTTTGGAGACGTTTGTCTTATAAAATTTATTAAATTTACTTTTTAATAAAATACCTAAAATTAGTGAAAAAATATTAAAGTAGAACTACTTCACATCAATTTTTTTCTGAGTGTACTAAGGAAAAAGTTTTAATAAATATTATTAAGTTAACGAATTATTACTCACACGTACTCTATCACACAAATTACCACAACTCACATTATTTTAAAATTTCTTTAATTTTTTTTAATATATAAAAAAACAATAAATACATAACTTCTTAACTGCAAAATGTATCTGTTGTGTAGACAATGTTGTATTTACAAACGATAGTTAGAGCCTTTTCCGTTTAACATATAAACGCTCCTGTAGTTAGCGCTTTTGTATTTTGTTAATAAAATCTCTATTTTTAATCGGAGGAGTCTACCCGAGTAAAAAAGTTTATATATAATTATATATAAACATATTAAATTATGTAAGATTATATATAGCCCCAAATATAATTATATATAATTATATATGTCGTTAATTATTTCCAAGTTGGTTAACATGGTGCCATATAAATTATATATAACTATATATAGTCCTTTATATAATTATATCTGCCTTATATAATCAGATATAACTATATATTTTTTCATATAAATAAATATATATATTTTTAATAACTGTATGAACAAATTTTAAACAAAAAAATACCAAATAACACATAATGAAAAGATCTTGAAACTTTTTTTTGATGCTATAAATAATTATGTATTTATAAAATGACAAGTCAATCTTTTAGAATGGTATGTTATGTTAATACCATTATGTGCTCGTTCAAAAATGTTTAGATTTGCCAAAGTTTTTCTAACAAAAACCTAATGAAGATTTTTGTACATAGAATATTAAAAAATATTTACATATATGTATATATATTTTCTTGACTCTGAGGTCACCTTAAAAAGCGTTGCTGTTAAATCGCGAGATTTGCTTATAAAACAATTCTTTTTCTTAATAAACTTTGGTTATAAAATATACATGGAAACTTTATTATCACTTTGTAAATAAAATTTGACTATCGGGGGTATTCTAAAAAACGAATCCAAAGATAATTATTGAAACTGAAAAACGGGCAACTCGGCACATGCTTAAAAACCGCGTAATTCAACGGATCTGGATTATTATGATGCCATACCAAATATTATTTTAAATAAAGTCAATTTCGTTGTTTTGATTTACTTCATAAAACCATTCCTTTCTTTGTCTACATATGTTTTCAAGAAGTATAAGTCCATAGTAATTTATACTTATTTTTTTTAAATATTTCAATTCAAACTTCAAAAAAATATATTTTTTTTCGATAAAATTCTTTTGAATTTTTTTAAATGAGACGGATCGAAACGATGAAGAGAACGGTCGTGTTTTTTCTCTCCTGTGAGGTATTAAGTGTTTAAATTAACTTTCAAAAATAAAACAATTGTTTTCATATTTTTATTATTGTTGTTTAAAACACACAAACATTTTAATAGTCAATAATTAAAATAAATATTAAAGTAGATACAAACATAAACAAAAGTGCTTTCTTTGTTGCAATTAAAATATATAAATAAAACAACGAAAGGTGACTACAAAACAATACACAACAACTAAAAAACAAACACAAAAATATAAACACAAAAACTCCTAAAACATAAAATCTAAAAATTAGCCACAATAATATAAACACAAAACTTTACAGAGAATAATAAATACAAGCCAATGAATAAAACTAAAAAAAAAACAAAAAATCAACACAACAATGCAAAATACCACTAAAGAAAAAAATTGTACACACGCAAATTTTAACTATCCAGTGGAATCGGTTAAACCTCCCGTGCCAAAAAGAATGAGAGAAGTACTACGAAACTCTTGGTAATATTTCAAAAACACCGAGATTAACCGACACCGAATCCCTCAAATTTATAACAATTATGGACAAACGCTTTGAAAAATTAACTGAACAAATACAACAAATGATGCAAACAAAATTTACAGAGTGTAAAAATGATCTCTTAAACGAACTAGATAAGAGATTTAATGTAATAAAAAATGATATTTGTGAAGTGTCAGAAAAAATTAACAAACTTGAAAGAGAAATACCAAAAATAGAAACAGTGGAGTTAAAAATAATATGTATGGGAGATGAAATAAAGAAGCTAAAAACACAATTAATACGGCAAGAAAATTTTACTGTCGCAAAAGACATTAGAATAAATGAAATTCCTTTTACACCAGAGGAAAACTTAATGGAAATATTTAATAACATATGCTTAACCATACAAACAACCATGCCTTCAATCAAAAATATATGTCGTTTACAAAACCATAATAACAAAAAGAAAAAAGACTCGCCTGATGCTGCAATTATTGTTAAAATGTGGTCTCCATACGATAAAAAATATTTTTTAAAATCATTAGCGAATTTTAAAAAACAAAACAAAGACTTTTTCTTTTGTCTTAATCAGCTCCGAAAATAAGTTTTTTGTCAACGAAAGCTTAACTAAAGACAATTATCAAATTTTGCGAGCAACAGTAAAAATGAAAAGGGAGAAAAGGCTCCCAATGCGTGGGCTGGTGTATGTCAAAAAATCAGCAAATGAATCTATAATTCAGATTGAAGAAATCAGTCATTTAAATCTGAAATTTCCCGTATCAGATAATCATGACAGTCTTGGTGGTGGTCATCAATCGTATAATGAATACCAGCTACTATAATATATTTCTTCTTTTTTTATTAAAATATTTATTTTTCACACTTTTAACTTATTTTTTTTTATTTTGTGACATTATATCTAATTTATTTTATTTGTGATCTTAAAATAATGGTTTTATCTGAAAATTACATTAAATTTATCAGTTATCTTTTCAACTTGAGCGTTACTTTTATACTTTCGCTTGTGCATATAAATGCACAACTTGAATAATACAAGGGATAGATCCAAATACGGTGCAGCAAATATGATCAGAATTCTATCTAAACAAAAGAACGGTTTGAAGATATGTCATATCAATGCTCTAAGTTTGGCACCGAAAATAGAGGAATTCCGATACATTTTTGAAAATTCCAACATGGACATTATATGCGATTCCGAAACATGGTTTCATCCAAGTATCTGAAATCTGTCAGTTTCACTTAGTGGATGTAATCTAATAAGGGTTGCTAGGGATCGGCACGCTGGTGGTGTCGCTATTTATATTAGAAAGGGGATATCATACCAAATTAAATGCAGCTCTAATGTTGAAGATGAAAACAATGTTATTAATAATGATAATATTGAAAATGATGATCATGAGAATAATTTGGTAGAATACGTAGTGAAATCTGAAGGAAGAAAATTACTAGTGGGAAGTCTGTACAGGCCTAATAAAAGAATACAAATGAACAATTTTCTTAAAATTTTGGAAAATCTTGAAGTCATATATAATGACGTCATCCTTGCTGGTGATTTTAACTGGAATCCTTTTGCTGATAGCAGCCTTCTCAATAATATGTCTTCACAGGGACTCTTATCAGTAAACAAAACTACCCCTACACACTTTACTTCATCAAGCAGCACTTTAATAGATCTTTTTTTTGTTAGTAATGAAAGAACATTTTATTATATGATCAACTTTCTACACCTTGTTTCTCAAAACATGATTTATTATTCATGACCTATAATTTTCACTTGCAAATTCCACCCCACTTGATTACGTATAGTGATTTCGAACACATTAACTACGGTACGTTGGAAGTAGAATTTCATAAAACTAACTAGAATGTAATATATTATATGATTTCTGCGGAAGATCAATTAGCTTTTCTTAATACAATATATTACATTTGTTTAACCAAACTATCCCAGAAAGAACCAAAATTATAAGCCACACAAAAAGACCTTTGTTCTCATCTAGAATTAAAGAGGCTATAAACAAGAGAGACTTTGCATTCTCACGTTGGAAGCGGTTTAAAACCACAGAGTTACATGCCGAATACTGTGCTGCAAGAAGAGAAGTACATAAAATTATAAAACATGAAAAATCCAAATTTTATGCAGAAAAATTTTCCTCGGCTCTGGGATAAAAAAAACGTGGAAGACAATAAGAGAAATCGGTATCGGCAAGTCTGATAATAATGAGATCGTTCCTGTTGATCCAGATGCTATAAATGAAAAATTCGTAAACATTCCTATGGTTTAAGCCGATACAATCGTGATACTAATTACAATTTTTTTTTTTGATTGTGTAAATAATTTCGATATCATAACTATCTGTATGTCAATAAAATCAAATGCTGTTGGAGTAGACGGAGTTCATCCAAGATTTTTTAAAATTCTTCTTCCAAATATATTGCCTTTCGTAACTCATATTTTCAACACGGTAATTACTACTAGTTGCTATGCGACAAACTGGAAAAAAGCTTAAATTATACCAATACTCAAAAACAAATCAGATTTTAGACCAATCGCTATCTTGCCCTTTATGTCTAAATTATTTGAGAGAATCATTCATAACCAGATGTCTCTTTTCGTAAGTGATCAAAATCTATTAACTGACCAACAATCAGGATTTCGCAAAAAACACAGCTGCATAACTGCACTCGTAGATGTTGCTGAAGATATAAGATGCGAAATAGATAAACGGAAACAAATTTTCTAGTAATTTTAGATCATTCGAAAGCTTTTGATACAGTCGATCATAATCTTCTCTGTTTTCAACTTCGTAATATGTTCAATTTCTCTACAACCGCTACACAGCTGATATCAACATACCTCACTAGCCAGCATCAGTATGTTGAAAGTGGTAATAAAACGTCAACTTCACTACCTGTGATAAGAGGTGTACCGCAAGGGTGACGATGTTCAAATCTATACCAGTTGTAATTTGCCTGAAATTGAACAATGTGTTGTAACATTGAATGCTAATTTGCAACACATATATGTATGGGCAACCGAAAATGGTTTAAGTATCAACCCTAATACCTATCAAAATACCTTGTTATTGAAAAAATAAATTCTACAGTCAACAACAATATACCTTATTTATATCTAAATGATAATCGTATAGAAAGGGTTAATTCAGCAAAATATCTTGGTATTATTTTTAATAGAAACTTAACATGGTCTAACCATATTAATTATGCCTGTGGTCGTACGAAGTCCATGCTAAGAACACTCTGGTCCACACAGTATTGCACACCTGTTAAGGTAAGAACACTTTCAGCTAAAACCTACTTAATGCCTATTTTGATGTATGGATGCGAATTATTTGCCAAATGTGATTCCAGAAGCCAACAAAAACTTGAGTCAGTGTTTAACGGTGTTATACGTTATGTTTATGGTGTGAAAAGATTTGATTCTATTTCTTCTTTCACAACTAAATTATATGGTATCCAGTTTGAAGATCTACTTAAAACTAGAGTACTAATATTAATGCACAAAATCATTTTTACTCAACAACCACAACATCTGTATAACCGCCTTACCTTGAGTAGATCGAATAGAGGAAAACAATTATATTATTCAGACACCACAGTTTAATATCAACTTGGCAATTTTTCATTAATGTACTTCGTCTTTGGAATCGACTCCCAAAAAACAAACAAATATTAAGTAACGCACAGAACTTTAGAAAAGATGTTTTTATACATTTTTCCAATTAAATAGTTTAAATTATTAAATAATTTAAATTATTAAATTAAATTAATTGATTATTTTTTTCTCTGATTTTAAGTTTGTTTTTTCAATTATTATTATAATCATTTTGTCACTTTTATTTATTTATATATTTATTTATTTTTTTACTTTAATAATGCAATTCTATTTTTAAGAAATATTGTAAACACTGTATTTTGCTAATGAAACGTTCTATATTGCAATAAGAGGCTCTTAGTCTTGTGTATAGAATTGAATAAAGGAATAAAGGATATATATATATTAGGGCGGGGTCGATTTAATAATCGCCCAAAGCTCAGTGAAAATCGTATTCTAGGGATCAAAATAAGAAACTTTGCGGAATTAACCATACCTCTAAAACGAATTCTACTACCCCGAAACTGTTGACTTTTGTCCCGTAGGGTCAAGTTTTGAAAAATCCCACTTTGACCCATGTAGAGTGCCCCAATCGAGTCCAAATGTATGACCGACCCCCACTAACTTTGAAGGGCCGATCCACCCATGCTCGTGGCACACCCCCCTGGAACTCCCCTGGGGGTTCCCCATACAAACATTTCAAAAAATCTCCATTTTTGGCACTTTATTTTATTATTTTTTATTTATTTTATTTATTTTTAATATTTTATTTATTTTTTCTCTTTAGAAATTTATTTAGTCAGAACATATGTAAATAAAAAAAAATAATTTAACTTAGTAATAGAAAAGAAATAAAAAAAATTACTGTTTGAAGTCTTTTTTGCTTTCAAGTCTGGGCAATTTCGCACGGCTCTCTTATGTCGTCGCCATAACAGCCTCTACATTTTCCGGTATAAACTCGTTTGGAAACGCTAGCTAGCAATTGAACGTGTCGTTTCTGTTGCAGGTCGTAAAATAGGTTGTGTGGGTTTTTTAAGCCACCACAAGACACAGCTGCATGTCGTAAACTTACTTAAGCAAAATCGGTTACAGGTAGAATTGAGCATAAAATTATCATAAAGGATTTTCCAGAAGTAATAAAAGGCGCACTTGCTTAACAGAAAGCATAAAATTATCATAAAGGATTTTCCAGAAGTAATAAAAGGCGCACTTGCTTAACAGTATTTGTGGTCAGATTAACGTTTAATTTACATGTAAGTATTTTATGGGCAGTTTTGACAACAAAATCGGTTACAGGTAGAATTGAGCATAAAATTATCATAAGGATTTTCCAGAAGTAATAAAAGGCGCACTTGCTTAACAGATTTTGTGGTCAGATTAACTTTTAATTTACATGTAAGTATTTAATGGGCAGTTTTAACAACAAAATCGGTTACAGGTAGAATTAAAATTACCATTTCATTTTTATTACCTCGTAGACCATATATAACGCAACAGTTTTTGTGAATGCATTAAGTCGTTGTGAAGAACTCAAAGTGTGAAGTTCTAATTTCAGATAAAAAATATTTTAAAAAAAAAAATCATTCCAAATCAAAAAGTTTACAATGAATCCACCATCCTTTACACCGCAAGATGAAGCAATAACAACATCAACAACTATCGAAAACCCATGAGTCATATACCCAGGCATGATGTTACTGTTTTTGGTGTGTCTACTGATTTGACTGATCTTAATTTACCAACCCATCTGGATATTTTGAGATATTATTTTTACTTGAGCGAACAAAAAAAAATTGCTCTATAAATCATTCACTATTCAAGTACAAGATAAGTTGATTGGAATTTGGAAATAACTTGGTATGGAAATAATGCTGAAAAAAAGTGTATATAATAAATTGAATAGATTGCTTGTCAAATATCAAGAGCAAATCAAGAATAGAAACAAACACCAAGAATTTACAGAGTATGTAAAATCTCTGGAAACAATTTTTTTCATTGGAACATGTAAATGCGATTTGAAGGCAGCTCCATGTGCATGCGGTTTGGTTCCCGAACGCCTCAAAGAGTTTATGCACGATCAACATAATCAGAGAAGACTAACAATGGATGGATTTGCGATGGAAATTGAAGAGCAAGGAGCAACGTCTATGTCATCAATGCCAACATACCAAGATCCCGATGATTCAACATACGCACCGCCACCGGTTCAAGAAGATTTGGATATAAGCACAAGTTCACAATACACACAGAGATACGATTGTTTTAACTTTGCCTTGGTATGTGACAGATTTGGTGTGCCTGATAGAGTAGCATCAGCAATGGGAACCGCTCTTTTCCAAGATTTTAAAATGAAAGATACCCATGGCAAACCTCTCATCATGGATAAATCGAAAGTTCGCCGAGAAAAAGAGAAATGCAGACAAGAAGTGCTTCGCAAACGGTTAGATGATACCAATTTGTTAGCATTTTCATTCGATGGCAGAAAAGATGATACTTTAACGAGAGATGCAATTGATGAGAAGTATCATACTAGGATGGTAAAAGAACCTCATCTTGTTATTTTGAGAGAACCGAATTCTGAATTGATTGGTTACGTAAGACTGGAACATGAAACCGCTGAATACAAAACAACCAAATTAAATGATTTTTTTAACGATAAAATATATCACTGAATGAATTAATTGGCATATGCGTTGACGGTGAGCCAACAACACTGGCCCACACGGTGGAATTATACGACGATTCGAATTGCTGTTAAAAAGACCATTGCATTGGTTCGTTTGCCTTCTACACTTCAACGAACTTCCGTTTCGGCATTTGTTTGAAGCTTTGGATAAATCAACCAGCACTGGACCAAGATCGGCAACCGGAAAATTGAGCCGTCAAATCGAAACTTGTGAAACTCTTCCGGTAAGTTATTGCTATCACTCATTTATTATAATTGTCAACCGTTTTTAATTGCTTTATTTTTATATATTTTCAGGTGGTGGACGGCTTTCAGAAAATTGAGTTGAAAAATATGCCCCCTGCTCCAGAAAAAAATTGAATTTTCCACCGATTCCAAGTACTTATACGACATGGCCCATGCAATTTCTAGCGGCGTGGTTTCAGTGGATCTGGCTAACATCAAACCAGGGAAAATTGTACATTCTCGGTGGCTCACCAAGGCCGCTAGACTATTACGATTATATGTGACAACGGAAAATCCAGATGCAAATTTAAGAATACTGGTTGAATTTATAATTACATGTTATGTGCCAATGTACTTCAATATTAAGTATTACAGCTCTGTCGTGTACGGTAGTAGATTATTTTTCAAATTCATTAGTTGGTCAAGATTTCTAGAACCTCGTTTACGCAAAATTGTCAATAAAGTAATTACAGATAATTCATATTATGCGCATTCGGAAAATATCTTGTTATCAATGTTGTTTGATGATAGCAAAGAAAAGCGCGACTGTGCTATCAAGATAATTCTACGCTATCGAACCGATGTTGACGACCCAACGGGACTTAGAGCTTATAAAAAACCAGATATAAACTTTTATTGCACAAGTTACACGGAAATGATCAATATGAATGACATAAATGACGTATTTGAACCACCATTCACTCGAAGCATTCCGTACGATACTTTGAAAGAATATTTAAATCAAGATGATCCACCGTTTAATGATCCAAAAATTCCATCACACATACAAGGAACAGAACGACACGTTCAATTGCTAGCTAGCGTTTCCAAACGAGTTATACCGGAAAATGTAGAGGCTGTTATGGCGACGACGTTAGAGAGCCGTGCGAAATTGCCCAGACTTGAAAGCAAAAAAGACTTCAAACAGTAATTTTTATCTTTTCTTTTCTATTACTAAGTTAAATTAATTTTTTCATTTACATATGTTCTGACTAAATAAATTTCTAAAGAGAAAAAAATAAATAAAATATTAAAAATAAATAAAATAAATAAAAAATAATAAAATAAAGTGCCAAAAATGGAGATTTTTGAAATGTTTGTATGGGGAACCCCCCAGGGGAGTTCCAGGGGGGTGTGCCACGAGCATGGGTGGATCGGCCCTTCAAAGTTAGTGGGGGTCGGTCATACATTTGGACTCGATTGGGGCACTCTACATGGGTCAAAGTGGGATTTTTCAAAACTTGACCCTACGGGACAAAAGTCAACAGTTTCGGGGTAGTAGAATTCGTTTTAGAGGTATGGTTAATTCCGCAAAGTTTCTTATTTTGATCCCTAGAATACGATTTTTCACTGAGCTTTGGGCGATTTTTTTGCCTCCCCACAAATCGACCCGGCCTAATACATACATATGTATGTATGTATTCTAGAGTTCGTCACAAAAAATTGATTTTAGGATATCATTACTTTTATTTACGGTTTTTTGCATCAATAAAAAAAATGGCGTTTATAATTTTATTATAATTTCCACGCCTTTCACTGGAGCGCGGTGGCCGAAAACGTTTGTTTAGGGTATCTTTTACTACAGAGCAAATTTATATAAAATTTTAAACCTGACATTCGATTCTTCGCCAAAAATAATTAAAAAAAAACTTTTTCCTCGTTTTCAAAGTGCACCGTTTAGTCAATTTAGTGGGCGGAAAACTCTGTTTTTTCATAAACTTTTAAAAATAAATTGTTTAATCACATGCAATAAAAATGCGTTACTAACTGAGAATAATGGTACACAGGTTTTTGACATGTCGCGGACCGCTAAAAAGTTATTAAGTTATCAATTTTGTAAAAAATAATAAAAATTTTTTTTTTAGCATTCACAATAAAAAAGTATTTTGAGGTAAGAAAAAATACACAAACATTTTCGATATATCGTGGCAAGTTAAAAAGTTTGTTAATTAATAATTGCAATCAAGTTTTTTGAAAAAAATTTATTTATATTATAAGTTATATTTTTTTCCGACCACTCTATAACCTAAATAGTGCACTTTAAAAACGGGGAAAAAAGTTTTTGTTTAAATAATTTTTGGTGTAGAATCGAAAGTAGAATTCAAATTTCATATAAATACAGCTCTTTTGGCTCTGCAGGAAAAGGTCCCCTAAATCAACGTTTTGGCCGCAGCGCGCCAGTGAGTTGGAATTTTAAAAATAATAATAACGACATTTTTTATTGATGCCAAAACATTTAAAAAGTCATGATATCCCAAAACAAAGAAACTTTATACTTTTCTGACGAACTCTAATGTATATACATATACATATGTATGCATTGATAAAATTAAAAATTTTGAAACAGATGTGTCTGAGGTTGATTAAATTTGTTTGCTGATGTATCATTATTATAATTGTCATTTGTATTAAACATTTAGTGTGATTGTACACTAGAGCGGCATTTTTTTGTATGAAGAAAAACTGATTATTGTAGTAATAGGTCTAAAAGTTAGTTGGTGCAAATTTGAGAAAAATCGGATAACTTGAACTCGTGGCGTCTTGCTACCAAGTTTTTAGATTTTCAAATTCTTCCTTAGTTTGCTTTAATAAAAATAGGTCTTGCGACATGGCGTGCTGAATTTTTAAATGAAATCGGACTAACGGTATTCGAGCTATTGCGATTTGATTTTTACTAAAAAGGAATTTTTTTCCTCTGTTCTAGAAATTTTTTAAAAATTATCGTCTTATTTTTATCGTCTTACTCAAATACTACACAAAACATGCATTCATATGATCATAATTAGGTCTGAAATTAGAGACATATTTTTTTAAAACTAATTTTAATTTTTGTCCATATAACAGATGCTTTTGCGCAGGTCGCCAAGGGCACATGTAACACGCATTTGATAATTAAAATTTATAATTTTTGCAATATCCTGGTTCGGTTTGTTGCCAATGAAATTAGCAAATCAAGTCCGATAGTTTTGAAAAGTACAATCGGACTTGATTTGCTATCAAAGTTAAATTGAGTTTTACAAATTGTAATGCAACACACATACATGTTCTGACATACAAAGTACTAACTATTTTTCAAATAGTTTGATTTTATAATTAGGGTTACCAGATCAGACAAAAAGATTCTCATACAGTTTATTTGGTCTGTTGTATGTAATGTCTCGGTTTGAGTTAAGCCAATTATATTTTCTATTGCAGAGAACTGAAGATTTGGGTGATGTCAATGAAACAATTGTATCATCAAAATGATCAAACTTTTTGAAAGCAACAAATAAAATCTAATATGACAATACCATACTACCATTTTTTGCCGATTTTTGTAAAATTAACCCAAATGGGGTAAAAATACTATTTTTCTAATTAATATTTATGTTTTGTTTGTAAAATTGACCCAAACGGCTAAAAAGGCCTATTTTGAAATTAAAAATTAAACCCTTAAACGCAAGCTACAATTGTGTTTTATGCATTAATCTGCTAGAGAATTTTCCAAAGAAGAGATTGATACCATAAAATTGGATAAGCTCCTCCTACTTCCTGAGATATGTCCATCCCACACATTGTTACTTTCACAAAATACGGCTAAAAAGCCCTATTTTGAAATGAAAAATTAACCCTTAAAC
>JAEKOY010002396.1:0-13126 GCA_021234595.1 Delia radicum | reverse complement strand
CACAAATTAAAATTGGATGTGGGCTAGAAATAAAGTAATTGCCTGACAAGAAGAAGGTCACCGGTTCGTCACCAGCTCGCGGCATAAGATTTATTTTTAATGAAATAATTTTAAAATAATATATTAATTTTTTATAGTCTTGGTAATTCTAATAAAATAGTTTAGATCAGCAACCGATTTTCTGTTGTACATACAAATCTATTTTTAGACATACATATTAAAATTTGAAACAAAAAAATATTCAAGCTTGTAATTGGAAAATACAAATTCAAATTGAATTTAGCCTGGAGGTAAAGTAATTGCCTGAGAAGCAGGAAGTCGCCGGTTCGAGCCCAGTTCGAGGCATTAAAATTTTTTATTAATAAAATTATTTTAAAATAATGTACAATTGTGTATAGTTTTGGTAACTTTACTAAAATAGTGAGATTAGCAACCGAATTCTTGTTGAACATACAAATCTATTTTTAGACAAATATTTAAATTTGAAACTAAAAAAAATTCAAGGTTGAAATTTAAAGAAATATATTTAAATTGGGCTTATTGTAGAGGTAAAGACCTGCCTAACAAACGGAAGATCGCCAGTTCGAGCCCAGTTTTTGTTGAATGCATGTAAATCTATTTATAGAATATAAACATCCATAAACATAAATTTCGAAATAAACATAAATTTCGAAATTTTTAAATTAATTGTCGGTTGTTACAATAGTATTAAATTTAATAATAGTGATAGTACGTGTACATACAACTAAAATTCCGTTGGCAAAAAATTCGGTTGCCAACCCAAAATCTTAAGAAAATGCATTTTAAAGCTCAAAATCTGAATATCCAAAGAAGTGAAAAAATTACAAAAAAAGTTAATTTTCTTCTCTGATAATTAAATATAACATTAGAGTTATTCAAAAATAATTTTTTGCTTCTGATCTTTGGATATTATCACTTTTTTAAAGGTTTTTGCATCAATAACAATTATGGCGTACTTTTTTTTCTAAATTCCATCTCCTTACCCGGCCTCTAGGCGACTGAAAACGCGGATTTTGAGTGACGTTTTTAAAATAACCAAAACTGTTGAAAATTTATAAAATTGCACTTGACTATTCGATTCTACAGGAAAATCAAGAAGATAGGATTTTTCTTTACGCTTTTCTAATGTACCATGCAGCTATTAGGTCGTCCAAAAAGTCATTTTTTTTTAAAAATATTTTTTAGATTTTTTTTTAAACGCTCAATGAATATTTGGCTACCTCTGAGGAAGATGGTACAAAAATTTTTTTTTATCACAACCCGTTAAAAAGTTATTAGCCCCAAATCATTATTCTTAAATGAAGACACAATAATTTATAGTTTTGTAATTCTTATACAAATTTGATTATTTATTTAAAAACAACAATAAATATTAATTCAAATAATTTTTTTCCACCGCAGATAAGCGAAACCATTTAAATTGTTTTTATTTTTCACTAAACACGAATCATTCAGCCTTGAAATTTTACCAACAAGTTGTTCCGTGTAAATACTTGTTGATTGTATATTTTTCAGCTATTTTAATTGCAATTCTTAAAAACTTTTTTGGGCTGGCCATTCATCGGCCTTAAAAAGCATAAATGAAATATTAATTCCAAAATTAACAAGAGTTTTTTAAACTCTGGAGAGTAATATAATGAAACGTTGATTTCCAAAAAACTGAATCAATATATGTTAACTTGTTAGTTGCATCTTCGATATTACTGACCACTTCTTCGCATTCTACGACATCAATAAAATCTTTCTCATATAGTATTGATCAGTACCATTATCAACTTTACAATATCTTCCGTGCTTTCTTCCACTGTAACCGTATTGAATATTTTGTTATTATATTCTTCTAAATCGTTTGAAAAAAGACTAACACTTGAATCCATTGTTGAAAGCTGTGTAAACTGATCTTGATTATTATTGCCTAACAGCTTTATACGCAAATTTTCTTTTTCTTCTACAGAAATTCTTTCACATCAAAAATTGCAAAATATAGAATTTTCTTCACTTCCATAATCCATGTGTCTTAATTGAGTTGATTTTGCGCTATTGGCAATCAAGGAAAATATTTTCCTTCAATTTTGGAGAACTCTTCGAGTTCCATCAAAAAAATCCAAATCATTTTTTGGAGCATATATCGTTGACCTCGCAAGTAAACCAATACTTTAAATATATTGTTATAAAATATAAAAGCATAGATTCAAATTGTTCCACTAAGGCTTTCGGTATATTGAAATGATCTTTAAAAAGCATAATTTTAAAAATATAAATAACTTTCGAGAGCCATCTGGCATGATGATCTGCTCCACATGATTTTATTTTGTA
Source organism: Delia radicum (assembly GCA_021234595.1). Classification (NCBI taxonomy): domain Eukaryota; kingdom Metazoa; phylum Arthropoda; class Insecta; order Diptera; family Anthomyiidae; genus Delia; species Delia radicum. The sequence continues at coordinate 10,789 of JAEKOY010002396.1, read as the reverse complement.
GGCCGGGGTTCGCATTTAAATGTACAAGGGCAAATTCCGCTACTTCTAAGTGATCTGCTCTTCGATGATTAATGTTGGTTTGTGTTACATAAAAATCTACTAAAGTTTGTAGATTAGTTTCTCAAGAATTTGGCTTAGCTGTTTTCGAGTGGATCGCAGGTGTAATCTCCAAATCACGATTTTGGTTGAACCATTTTCGAATTGACCAAATATAGGAAATACCGGCACCAACACTTTTCATCACCTCTTCTTTAAATGGATTAGCTACACATAGCTCCTTCTGGTGAAGTCGGCATGGTCGGCGATTTAATTGTTTCTTGATTGACTTTTCAAACAACACTGCTGCACCACCTTTAATACCAGAATTTGCTGCTGTAGTGTCATAAGATAGACCCACAATATTATTTGTAATATTTAAATTATCACATTGTGCCTTTAGGTTCAAACGCAATAGATTTTGCTGAACCATCATCTATAAAATTGCACGAAATCAATTTTTGTAGCCCATTGGGGCAGATACGCTTATCACCAATCTTTCCACCATATTTTTACTATTTCTTCCATTCGTTACCATCCCAATGCAAAATTAAAAAGTCGGGAAATTGGAATTCTTGAAGTCTTTTTAGTGAATCCTGACGATTTTTATTTCGGTTTCTTAAAATAGTGGGAAATGATATCTTACATTCTACGTGATTTAGATGTTTAAGCTCTAAGAAAAGGCGAGCCATAGAATTTGATGATATTCCCAGATTGTCCAACAGACCACAAATTTTTGGACTTATAAAGACAAACTTTGAAACTCTTGAATTTGCTTCATTAAGCAACCAATTTGGATCCATACATTCGTTATCAGAATCAACTTGCAGATCATCTTCTTCCATTTTCTTGTCAGCACATACTTTAATAATTGGATTTTTCACTGCTCGCTCAAATTTCTGGGTACAAGGAAAAAAAATTAAGGAGCTGGTCACGGAAATCTGATAACTTTTTGTTTTTGAACTAATCTTTTTGGTTGAAAATTTTTTTTAGCACTGAGAAAGTCTTCATTAAGTTTTAATATTTTACTACGAAGGTAATACCGCTGTTTAGGAAAGATATTAAACTTTTCAACATCGGCCTCAATTTCAGCAACAACAGTTGAAGCTATTCCAAAGCAATCTTGACTGCGATTTAGATTACGGACAGTAAGAAACCGGCATAAAACATCTAAAATTAGTACACGACCGCACGTCTAAGTATAAAATGGGTAAATATATCAATATGTAATACATATTATGTATATTAAATTTAGAATATAATAGAAATACCTGGAATTCTTCTGATTCGTTTTTCAGTTAATATTAGCAAATCACTCATTTTAGATAACAATTGGGAAATTAAAAATGTTTGTGATTAAAAATTATATACAATGAAAATTTAAATAAAAGTAAAGGAAATGGCTACTATTGCACGAGTTTTTTTAATTAAAAATAAAAACAATAAATAAAATTTAAAAATTGCAAAACTAAAAATTATGTTTATTCAGTTAAAAATAAAGATTTATGGTTGAATATCTTTTTAACGGATTGTGATAAAAAAAACTGTTTGCACCATCTTCCTCAGAGGGAGCCAAACGTTCATTGTGCGTTTAAAAAAAAATTAAAAAATATTTTTTAAAAAAAATTACTTTTTTGGACGACCCTAATAGCTGTATGGTACAATAGAAAAGCGTAAAGAAATATCCTATCTACTTGATTTTTCCTGTAGAATCGAATAGTCAAGTGCAATTTTTAAATTTTCAACAGTTTTGGTTATTTTAAAAACGGTCACTCAAAATCCGCGTTTTCAGGCGCCTAGAGGCCGGGTAAGGAGATGGAATTTTCCAAAAATAAAAACGCCATTATTTTTATTGATGCAAAAAACCTTTAAAAAGTGATGATATCCCAACATCAAATTTTTTTGAATAACTCTAATAAACATATATGATAAAAACAAGAAAAAAAATTAATTAGTCCAATTTATTTTTTTTTTCTTTATTTAAACAATATTATAAAAGTAATACGTTTAAGAGTTGTACTACGACTAATCTATATAGACTAACTAGTAGTTTATTTTCTAATTGATAAATTAACAATAATCAGGTTCATAAAAATAGAGATGTAAAAGTTTAGTTATTAAACTTAATCTGGTGCAAATCGACCATTAGGTCATGTGGTTTATACACTGATAGAAATTTGTGCGTAGTATTAATGAATTCCTTCATTAATCCAATGAATTTTTTCATAAAAAAGTCCCCAAAGAAAACGTTTCATTGAGTCAAACGAAATGTGTTTCATTAAATAAATTTTAATGAATGGTTTCATTGACCCGATAAAAATTTTCATAAAGTGTATGGAAAATTTTTTTCATTAATCCTATCCTAATCGTTGCTAAAGCTCATAATTTTTGACGAATTCGAAAAATATAAAATTTTAAAAGTAGCTGATTAGATTTCAGATCGAAAATTACAATTTTGAAACTAAAAGTTTTGTATCCATAAAAAAAGAAATATTTTAATTATTGTACTTTTTTTAATTAATGTATATTAAGAACTTAATGATTGAAAAAAATCGTTTAAAAATGTATTAACAGGCATTAAAATATGTAAAAAGCCGACCTAAAAAAAACCAATTTTATTTATTTCTTTGTTTTTATTGTTTTATTTTTTCAAAATTATTCAATCTTTCTTTACATTTTTTATAATTTGTGTTTAAGATGACATATTTTCTTATATGTCGGTACAAAAATATGTAATTTTTTATCGATCTGGCTTAGAATTTCTGTAGAACGATCGACGATTATAGTCCACTTTTGTAGTTAAATTGCGACCATATCAGATAAAAATGTAATATTGTTAACAATGTTGTTAAAAAAACAAAAATTTATTATCGTTTAGCATAAAGTTTTTGTTGTAACATTATCAAAACGATAACAATTTATATCTCGTTTTGAAACAAACTATATCGTTTTTCTTAGGAGAATCTGTCCCCTGGAATTTAGTGACCAACAATTCAAAGTCGTCAAAAACTGTTAGCTCTAGGCAAATTTAATTAAAAAAAAAATTATTTCTATCAAAGTTTTGGTTAATTCTGTTTAAATGAAATTTTTCATTTTTTTTTATTTCAAAATGATAGTCAAAAAAAAAATATTTTTTTTCTTATTACAAGTCAAAATTTTTTTTGAAAAAAATTTTAAAATTTTTCATTGATTAATGAATTTTTTTTATGAAATTATGAAAAAATCATAAAAAATGTTAATGAAAAAAATACCAATATTAATGAATTTTCATTCAGTTAATGAAATTTTTCATTAAACCAATGAATCGATTTTAATGAAATCGTTTCATTATTAATATGAAGGAGAATTCTATCAGTGTAGCGATTAAGCCTTCTAGGTAATCCCGAGATGTTAAATATATTCGGAATTCCTTCGTTGGGATGACCCAATAATCGAAGATTATGAGCATCAGCGTTACGTCTTATCTCTTCATTTATTGTACTCATTTTAAGTCACGATGAATGTCTGTATTTCGAACATACCATGGGGCATTAACAATATTTCTAAGGACTTTATTTCGGAATTTTTGAATTTGTTGTATTGTAGAATTTTTTGCGCATCCCCAGACTTGGATAAGTCCACACTGGTTTTAAAAGCTGTTTGTGTATAGAGAGTTTGGCTCTTCTTCCTAATAGCCAACTCATTTTTCTGTATTTTATTTCTAGTTAATTTTTTTTAATTTTGACGTGTTCTTTCCAATGAAGTTTTGTATCCAGCGTCATACCTAGTATTTAGCCGAGTTTGCAAATGGCACTTCAATGCTGTTGATAAAAATTGGTAAATGAATTGTTTTTTGTAAGTAAAGTTGATAAGGATGGGTTTGGAACTATTTAATTGTATGCCCCATTTTTTTGTCCACAGTTGTACATCATCAAGAGCTTTCTGTAGTTTTTTGGTTGCAATTATGTTGTTCGGGCCTGTTGACAATATTACAGTGTCATCCGCAAAAGTGCCGACTACACAATTTTGTTTACTGGCATATCATAGGTATACAAAAGATACAAAATAGGTCCAAGTATACTACCCTATGGTACGCCTGATCTAATATGATAAAGATTTGAGTACTCGTCTTCTAGCTTTACTCAGAAAACTCTTCCTTCTAAATATGATTTTAATAATTCGCAGTAGTGCTTCGGTAATAGAAAATTTAGCTTGTAAATCAATCCGTCATGCCATACACCATCGAACGCCTTCGCAACATCTAAGAATACGGCTAAACAAACTTCTTTTTTTTTCTTCCAATTTAAATTAATCTAATTTTAAATTAATCTAATTTAAATTAATCTAATTTTAAAATTCATTGTTATATATTTAAATTTTTATTATATTTGAAATGTGAAACAGACTAAAAGTGCGGATTTCGAAACAATTTTAAAGGATTTAATGAAGGTTCTATCAATTGGTATAAAATTATATATAACTTGATCAAATTAGATACACCCATTTTTCGGATTAAATTTATATCAGATGAGATTCCATGGGATCACATGAGATACCTTTATGTATATATACCATTTTACCTTATATATAACATTCGGATCAGCTAAGCTATGATGTGATATGAAATTTATATATGTGAATATATGTTTATATATACCCATATCGGAACTTTTTTTCATCGGGTATTCTTAACCAAAAAATTATATTTCTTCGAAAAAATCTTGACTTTCGAACAGTCATGTACCCCTTAGTTTTATCTTTACCCAGTGTTAATTTACGTTTAAGTTTGTAAAAATTATATCGTGTCGATGCTTTATATAAAACAAATAAAAATGCCTCACTTAATGTAATCAATTAAAAGGCATATCATGAACACAATCTTTGTAATACGTTGATATAGAACAACTCTTTAAACACTACTCACACAATTACAAATTCATTATAATGTCGTTGCAGGATATTATAAAACGTTTATTTAAAATCGTCCATATTTTGGGTATTATACCAGCGGAATATTGTAAAAAGGAAAACAAATTAATTTTAACAAAAGATCATGAAAAATATATGTTGCGTTTGACCATTGTGATTTTAGTGATATTTTATTTTTTTCTTTATCTTTGTATGTATTTCATCGTTTACTAATGCCTTGAAAATTTATGATGCAAGTAAAACTGGCAACATGTTGATACTAATACAATTGCTAGAATGTGCCATAATACAATTAATCCTTACAACAGTGTTTTATATATTTCGCTATAAACATGTAAAAATATTTAATCGAATTTTAAAATCTGCAGCTAAAATTACTAATGAAAAATCAAATGAAACTATCAAGAAGCGTATTGCAAGCAATCGATATTGAATGGTCTTTTAATAGTAATATTCGTAGTAAATGTTGCTTCAACGAATGCACTTGGTGCAAGTTTTAAATGGCCTGTGTTTGTTTGTAATGTTGTAGTTTCGGGATTATATTTCATTTATAGTTCCGTTTATTTAAGCTGCTTTACATGTCTACTCTTCATTTTAGTAGAATCATTGAAAGTTTTAAATTTTAAAATTAAGACCACCCCGATCCCCAAAGAAAGTCAAAGAATTAATTTCTACTCGCAATAAAGTAATAACTTTATGTTGCAGTGATATTAAGAAACTTTATGGTTTTGCAATTATGCTGCAATCTGGTTTTACAATTACGAATATCTCAGCATTCTTTTTCCAAACAAATGTAGTTTTTGAATGGCGAAAGCAAAAATTGGGTATAGCTTTGCAAGTTATATTACAACATCGTTATACTCAATACCATCTCTAATAATGTATATGAATGCATTGTGTGTTAATAATATGGATATGGAGGGTAATTGTTTTTAAATCGGAATTAATTTTATTGCACTTATAAAAATAAACCTGTTAAAATACCAAAAATGACGTTCCAGAAAAAACTGTTTTTAACAGTTTTTTTTTATTAAGCTGGGTATAAAAGCTTTTAATCTCCGTATATTTACAAAAATAAAGCAAATCAAACATATTAGCTAGGTTGATACTAGTATTTCGAGCTGTCTAAAGATCTCATCAGAATTCGAAGTTTTAGAAAAGCTAGAGTCTCTAGAATAGGCAGACCTTTAATAGAAAACCTATTAATCATTAATTTTGATCCATTTTTTCTTTTACTCATCAAGCACTTGGCTAGTTCTTTTCCTAACAAGCATCATGCTTTGAAGACCAAAGCTGTTCTATGTTCTTTTTATATAAAAAAAAATAGTTTTCACTGTGGCTCAAATAATTTTTTTAAGGTTTTATTAGTTTTTTTGTTTTTATATAAATCGAGATTTTTTTATGTTAGTTAGTAATTTATACTATAACGTATATTTACAAAAAAAAACAGCAAATCAAACATATTAGCTACACTCATAATAATACATGCTAAAAACCACGAAAACAATGTCAAAACAACGAAATTTTTTGTAAAATGAACAAATTTCGTTTATTTTACAAAATGTTTGGTTGTTTTGACATTTTTTTTTTGTATTTTTACGCATGGGTTATTATCAGTGTAGGTGATACTAATATTTCGATCAGGCTAAAGATCCCATCAGAAACCGAAGTTTTTTTTTTTGGATAAATATTAATAAATAAGAACAGCGAAATAAAGCTGTTAACTTTTCAAAATTTTAGTTATATTCGAGTTGAATTTTTGTTAATGGAAAATAGCAGAGTAAATGCTTTAATTGATAAGAACTTTTACTAAATATTTGTAAACTAAAAACAGCTAACAAAACTGTGATATCAACAAAATGTTTTGCTTTATGTACCTGAAATTTAGTAGAATGCGAATAATAGTATATTTTGCTAAAATGAATATAAACTTTTGTTCAGAATTGTACATCACGGATTTCAGAAGGGCAGAATTTTATTCGCTTTACCCTGAACGTAAAAACCATACGTCAATCTGGTAACGTTTTGAAATAGAGACGGAGGAGATTAGCAAAATAAATAAAAATCTAAAATAGAATGTTTGTGTTTGTTAGAGTTTGTCACTTCTGAGTATAATACAAAATAAGAGAAAAGCTAATAGAAAATAAAACTACAATTTAGCTACATTGCATTCAGGGCCATACTTGGGTGTGATCGTTATGCGGTCATGACTTGGCATTGTTACGGAAAAACGCAGGTTCGATTCTTACGGCAGGCAGGTTATTTAAAAATTTATCATGTAGAGGAAATCTGACATGTATAAGACAAAACAATATAATACAATTTAAATGGAAAATCACTGATGACGGACGAATGAATCACATGTCCACTAAAAAGGCAGAAACTAGTCTAGTCTGAGTTGAAAATTAATAGTGTTTAAAATTTTTATTCTTCTTCTTAACCTCAACCATTCTAAATTTAATTTGTCAAATGTATTTTAATTAAGAATTAATTGCATATGGCGTTCAAATAACACTATACTAAAAAAATGTTTTGCTTATTTAAGCAGATTAATTTGTTACTTTCAATTAACTAAAATTTAGCTCAAATATAACTAAATATATATAGACTCAACAGATTTATTTTTTTTTGCTTATTCTAATCCTAAACTAAGGGAACTTCTGCTGTAATATTTGTAGTTGCTTGAGTAGTAATTAGTGTTGTCAAAAACCGGTTTCCGAAGTAAAGGGTGGTTAAATTTCAAGGGTATGGAACAAAATATCGGCCAAATGGGCGCCGCGACCACGGCGGCACACCTCCATCCGATGGTCCAAATTTTCGATGACGCTGAGGCATAATGGAAGTTCTATGCCGTTAATGTGCCGAATTATCTCATCCTTTAGCTCTTGATTGTTGCTGGCTTATCGCCGTACAACCTTTTCTTTCAAATAACCCCAAAGAAAAAGTCCAACGGTGTCAAATCACATGATCTTGGCGGCCAATTGACATCGCCATTACGTGAGATAACACGGCCATTGAATTTGTTGCGCAAAAGAGCCATTGTTCGTTAGCTGTGTGGCAAGTGGCACCGTCCTGCTGAAACCCCACATATCGTCCACATCCATATCTTCCAATTCGGGCCATAAAAAAGTGCGTTATCATCTCACGATAGCGAACACCATTCACAGTAACTGCCTGACCGCCTCATTTTGGAAAAAATACGCCCGATGATGCCGCCAGCCCATAAACCGCACCAAACAGTCACTCTTTGTGGGTGCATTGGTTTTTCGACAATCACTCTTATATTCTCATTCGCCCAAATGCGGCAATTCTGTTTAATTGACGAATCCACTGAGGTGAAAATGTGCTCAATCACTGAAGATGATTTTCTTCGAAAATTGATCATCCACTGTTGCCATTTCTTGCCACCATTCTGCCATTCACGACGTTTGGATGGTCAAGAGGCTTTAGTTCTTGAGCCATTGCAACCTTGTAAGCGTGTAAATGCAGTCTTTTTGCATAATGTTCATCAACGACGAGCGTGAGAGGTGCAATGTTGGGCACGACGACGAGTTGAGTGGGACTGCCTCTTCAGCCACACATTCGAGAACAGCAGCAATATTTTCTGCAGTACGAGCTGTACGAGCATGCACTGGTGTTCTACATCTTCTTACAGACCCGGTTTGCTCGAATTTTTCCACGATTTTTGCGATTGTACGCACATTTGGGACGATCAAATTGACCAAAAAAATCACGAACGTGCACGATATGCATTTGATTTGAACGCCCATTTTCATAATAAGTCTGGATAACTTTAACACGTTGTGATTGTGTATCTCTCCATGGTTCAAATTGAGTAAGTCTGAACTAAGAGAAATGTCAAATAAAAATTCGGAAAAAACTTGGCGTTTAGGTGTGGTTCACATTCAACATCGGCCCTTACAATTTAACCACCCTTTATTTGATAAATCGGTTTTTTCTACTTTCCGGTTTTTTAAAACCGATTTTCTTAAAATTGCGTTTTTCGAGTTATTCGAAAAACCGATTTTTTTGTTTCGAATAGTTCGGCATCTTCGAATATTTTCTTAGCTGGAGGGGTTCTTAAAAAGACAAATTTTGCTTTGTCTTTTTTAGATTTTTTGTGCTTTTTTAAATGGTTTTATTTAGTATCCGATTTTGAGCTTACAACAACTTTTTGTTAAGACTCTCGTGGTATAAGTTGTTTTTTAAAAGATTTTCTGACATAAAATGTCCTTTTTTAATTAGCAAATATTATTCTTCTGTTACCTTTGAACTTTTTTTGGGAACACGGTTTTCCAAAGAAATTTTTTTTTAGACAGACAAAGTGGGCAAAATTGATTTTTTTGAGTAAATTTACCAACAGCTTACAGTTTTTAAACAAATTTGAAAATAAATAAATATTAAGAACTAGTTGACTAAATTCCAGATCAGTTCCTCATGGCCCATTTTTCAAACTAGTTACTTTACATTCGTAATAAATCGTCAAAATTAGAGAAATTTGCATTATTTTTATATATTCTGCTTTAAAAAATTGTTGGATATAAACGAAATATATCTCAAATTAAAGGCTATTTAATTGTGTCTTGATAATTTCTGTTAACTCCGCTGTCAAATGAAAATTTCGATGGATTTGATGATTTATTAAGTATATGCTAGGAATCGATCTGGAATTTAGTCAGTTAATTTTTTAAATTGACTTTTTCAAACCGGTTAAAAACTGTCAGCTGGTCACAATGTTAAAAACTGTCAGCTGGCCACAAAAAATAGATAAGAGGAATTGGTACGTTCATATTTTGTGATTTTAAGGCACAATTCAAGTCACTCTCCGTATGACTCTCCGCTGACTCTCCGTATTAGCCAAATATTTATATATAAAAGCAGAGTTTAGAAAATAAAGAGATTGCAATACTCTCACTTACTAAGAAAAAATATATAACTTGTGGCTGTAAATAGGAAAATTAATATGTTTTCGCGACTTTAAATTGTAAAATTTGCCTTTTTTAAGTTTCTGCTTATAGTTTCGACACATTTGTTACGAATTGACTAAAAAATGTTCAAATTTAGCTTTGGTTTTCTTTAAAAACGGCATGTTTCCTGTCTGCAGGCACAAGGTGTTAACAGTGGGTGAGAGCATTGCATAGCCATTGATAAGTGATAGATTTTTTTTTATTGCATCACATAATAATATGTGGAAGTATATACGATCTCATATTTAGCTATATCAAGTATATATGATGATGACATGATGACATACAAATTATCAACTTATATATAACATGAGCTTTATTAAACATTTCGAGATATAAACATATACTGTTACATATGGTCACATATGCAATTATATATCAAGTTATATAAGGTGGCGCAAAAATAAACTTCCGATGTTTTTTTTTTATTATGTATTTATTATGTATAGCATTTTCTGATAGGAGGATTACTTTTGCGCCACTTATATTAAGCTATGTATGACTATATAAAACTTTTTTCGTCGGGAAAATAAGTTTTTATGTTTTTGTTCAAGAAAAAAATAAAACAAATACACATTAGACAATTTTTTACTATATGTGTGGTTCATTTTTACTACATTTGTGGTTAATTTTATCAATAGTAAAAAAACAAATGTCAGTTAAATTTAATGCAACGTGAAATATCATTTGTTTTAAACTACATTTGCTGTGGCCTTTACCTAAATTTAAAAAAAAAATCTGCTAATTTTAAAATTTTTTTTAGCAACGTCATTTTTAACAAATTTTAGTAGTTTTAGCAAATATGCTTAGAAACTTTTTTCTATTAGTGTAGGTAGGTATCGTTAAAAACAGCAATAGAAGTGTGGCAACAGCCACAA
>JAEKOY010002395.1:0-13132 GCA_021234595.1 Delia radicum | reverse complement strand
TTGGTTGTAAATTCTTTTTAGCGAATTCAAGTCGAGCAAGTTTTGTGGCGGGGTAAATAACATTGGCATATATATCAGCTTTTGGCGAGTAACTCTCTGGAAATCCTTTAAGATTTAATTTAGATACATTAAACTGCAAATGATATTTTTCAATACAGAAATGTAAAAAAGATTAAAAACATGAATTAAAATACTCATAGTCCACCATTTTTAAAACAGTTTTCAAGGTACAACTTTGGTTGTACCTTGAAACGAGAATTTCATACCTTGCAACAATACTAAAGTATTATCCATATCGGTGATTTTTAATCAGTAATATATTTTTGTCGTTCAATTATTAAAACGCTAATAATAAAAATAAAATGAATATGACTAGAAAAAACAATATTAATTTTTTTTGCAAATTGCAAACTAAAACTGTTTCAATGGACATTTACAAATTGTGTTTTACAGATAAGTTACATAAAATGCTGAAACATTTGTGTTTATCGGGTTTAAGCTTAGAACATATTTTCATTATATTTAAACATTATCAATATTAAAAACAGTTTCAAGGTACATTTTGAGACAATTTAATACTTTGCTGTTACTTTCAAACTAAGCTTCGCAAATAATAACCACCCAGCACAAAATAAAGTGGAAGTAGTGCTTTAAGAACCTCTTTAACTTGACTTCCAAAGCATTAGCATACAGCACATTTTTTACCCTTTTAATAGAAGTTATTGTTAACAACTGTTCAAAAATGTTAAATTAAAGTTACTTTAAACAGCATTTGCATCACCATATAAATTAATTGCTATCTAAATTAATAACATCCTAAGAAGTACTTTTTCTAAGTTCATATATTCTCTTTTTTATATGGAGGTTGAGGTGGGCAAGTGGTTGGATTTGCAATCAGAAGGTTGCGAGATCGATTCCGGGCCGGGGAGATAATTTTATTTTTTATTTATTTTTTTTTTTAATTCTAATATTTTTTTTTTATATTTTTTATTTAATTTAATTTTTTCTGAGTATTTTAAGAAGAATTAAGTAATTTAAAACGACCAAATAATTAACATCTTGACTTTAATCATAAAGAAATTTTTTAGAAAATTGTTATCCAGAGTTTACAAATAATTATTTGATACAAATCTTTTTTTTGCCTTTGCGATGGAACTTTTTGTAAAAACTTATTTAAAAAATATAAAAAAAACGTAAGGTTTTATATTTTTATTGTTATGTTGAATAGAAAATGCTAAGATGTTTTCACTGCTAAAAAATTAGTTTATCGATTTTTTCATATTTGTTTCAAGATATACATTTTAGGTGTGCCTTGAAACGTGTGCAATATTCAAAAAAATTAGGTAAAAAAATTTGATTTTGGCTTCAAAAATCTATTTTGAAAAATTATTGTTTCGGATTGCAAAAAATATCGCAGCCAAATTTTGAAAGCTAGTTACTTAATAATAATAATTAATTAGTAAATTCATTAATTAATAATAATAACTTTTCCTTAATTAAATATATCACTTTAATTTACCTATAGTGTTTTTACCGACCTTTTTTCTCCAAATCTTTAGAAAAAAATACGGAGAAACATTAAAAGATCTTACGCTCCGAAGCACACTAGTTTCATTGCAGGCCACTTTTCCCTACCCTGTAGTTCAACTACTTCTCCAATATTTTTTTTCTCATTGTCAAATTAATTATTAAAAAAATATTTTAAAATATGCAATGAATTCAAAATTGTTAAATGAGCATTTTTATTATTTCTTAATATTTTGTTCAACCTCATCAAAACTTAAAAATATTTAAAAATAATTTATATCTCAGTGATACGAGATCACATAAGAAAATGTTTTAAAAATCATTATTTTATATTTTTATTATATATTTGTGCAGCATATTTTCTTGTTTTCATAAAATATATCAATATTTTCAACTTAAGTTCGTTTTTAAGTTTGTTGTACTGTATAAGTATCTTTGGTGCAAATGGTAGAGCGGTCTACTTTAATACAGCAGATCGTAACTCAGATCTCGCTGTTCAATACTCGCTAGCACCAAAAGATTTTTTTTTTAATATTAAAGAAAAGTCCCTAAAGTATGCTGCACATTTGTATTAAATAAAATTGTTAATATATATTTGAAAAAGACTGGCAACATTCGAAGTGTCATTGTTTGACATTTGAACAATTGTTATTGTTTGCTAGTAGAAGTTACCAGGTTAGTAAAAATGGAGCGCTACACGAATGGAGTATGGATGGAATGGAGTAATTGGGTATTGAGAGAGACAACATGAAAATGCTGATTTTGCCGATAAAATTATCTTCAGTGACGAGGCCCATTTTCATCTTGATGGCTTCGTCAATAGGCAGAATTGTCGCATTTGGGGTGAGGAAAATCCTCGAGTGATTCACGAGAAGCAAACGCATCCTCAACGTGTCACTGTGTGGTGTGGTTTTTGAGCTGGAGGAATCATTGGACCTTTTTTTTATGAAAATGAGGCAGGTCAAGCGCAAACAGTCAATGGTGTTCGGTATCGTGAAATGATAACCAGTTTTTTCTTGCCTAGAATTGAAGAAATGAATGTGGAGGGCATGTGGTTCCAACAAGACGGCGCCACATGTCATACAGCCAGAGAAACAATTCAATTGCTGCATCAGTCATTTCCCGGTCGTGTTATTTCGCTTTTTGGAGATCAAAATTGGCCGCCTAGATCGTGCGAATTTTAACACCATTAGATTTTTTTCTTTGGGGTTTTTTGAAGTCGATGGTTTTACGCGAATAAGCCGACGACGACTCAAGCCTTAAAAGAGGAAATTGGACGCTGCATTAATGAAATACCGCAGCATTCATGCAAAACGGTCATTGAAAATTTCATTAAAAGATCGCGTGCATGCCAGCAAAGCCGCGGCTGCACATCTGCACGATATATTGTTCCATACTTTACGATATAATAAAGTTTTCACGATTTTTTTTAATATCTGTGTTTTATTTAAAATTTAAAAATTGCGCTCTTCTTGGGACACCTTTTATATTCACTCCATCCGCCCCAATGACACGACAATGTTAAATCATAATGATTCACCTAAATTTGCACCACATCCGGCTCAGTAGATGTGGTGTTTTTACTACTTCTTTCTCAGCTCTTATTTTGCTGGACATATGTGAAAATTACATTGTATTTACTAAAACTTTAGTTGCAATTGTAAATTTTAAATCACCTTGAATTTTCCAAAAAAAAATTACTTTTTGTGTTATAAGTTACAACCACGACTTAACTTAGCAATTACAGAATTATGGATGAAGTGTAAGCTGAACATGGAAATAAACAACTTGTAAAAGAAAACTTTTTTCTAAAATTAAACGTTTCAAGGTACCAACACTCTCCCCTACATTTAACAGTTCACAGATTGAGAGACTGTGTTGAAGTTTTATTGTATTTTTATTGTATTTTATTACTTAATGTTCCCAACAATGTGCAAGACTATTTTTTAAATAGAAATTTTTGATTAAGAAATTTTTTTGAAAATGTCAGCTTTTCTTTTTTTTGCAAAATCCAGCTTCTTTAATCCGAATCGGGATCTGGCAACCCTAACTCGGATTGTTTGCAAAATTTGTGACAACCACATGTGATACGGTTTCTAGCAATTTCCCGAAAAATTTGCACATTTTTCAAAATCACTTAGATATGAATTTTAAATTCTTAAATGTTACACAATACGAGATCAGATTATCACACTCTTAAAAACAGTTTTAAGTTTAAAAAAAATGTTTGTAATATTATAAAAAATAGTAAAAATTATTTATTTATTATAGTTATGCAACGCACTGTATTTAAGTATCCTAATAATGAATTAACACTTTCCACGAAATCTGGTTTAAAATCGAGTTAAAACCAGTTACAAATCACCCTCGTTTACATTATATAATTTGGCAGGCAAACTGGATTTTGGCTGGACAACAACAACGTTTAGTAAACAAAACTAAATAAAACTGAAAATTTAAACTAAATTTATAAATTTATAAACATAAACAAAAAAAGGAGAGAAAAACAAAAAACGTGTATTGAATATCCACCAGAGGTGGACCTTACACAAAACAAATAAGTTTTCAATTTAATTTTTGATCAATGGTTATAATCTTTAACTTCAAGCTCATATATTAGTTCTCATGTAGAGAGGTAAACTAGTTTATATGAATGTTTGATGTTGGGCATGGAATTGTTACCCCGCTTTCAAAACGTGTTCTGATGATGGGAACATAGAAAATACCCGAAATAGATCTATCAAACACATTCCTGAAAGGGTCAAAGAATAAATTTGAAAACAAAAACTATATAGATTATTTGTTTAGGACAATATCCCAATAAGAAATATAGAGTATGGCCTCGAACTTGAATAATTTTCATTTTCATTGCACAATTAAAGGTCGAAAAAAACATGATTTTTATTTTTAATAAAAATTATATCAAACTTGTATTTTTCTAAAAAGTTAAAAATTTATTGGCGGAAGACAAAATTTGCTGCGATTACGAAAGAAAAAATGTTCGTTTTGCTGAAAAAATGTTTTTTTATTGGGGATGACTTTTTGGAAAGACGATATTCTTTTTGTTCGTCAGGTCACCATATCAATGTTGTTTGCACAAATTGTCTTCGCCGAAAACAAAAATAAATAACTGGATAATGAATTGAATATTACTTTCCATAAAAATACCATTTGTTACCAACACTAGTTTTATTAAGTTTCCTAAATTAAATAAATTTTTATTATTTGTTTACATTTTTTTTTTTTACAAGGTGATGCCACATTTTGCAAAATTTGTCTCCCAAATAGGGGAAAGCACAGTGGTGTATCGCTACAACCTAATTTGAACGTAATGTTAAACTAGATTGTCCCACAATCTAGATATGAATTATAAGGAAAATCTGGTTTGAAATTACAATTCATGACTAGATTGTCACCAAAATCCAGTTTAAACCAGATTTCAGGTATAATGTAAATTCACTATAAGTCCCCCTTTATCCCATACATACAGAATATGATTATGCTTAACAAGATAAACAATTTTATAAAAGTACAAAGTGATTCATCATTATAAATATATAATATTTTGACGCCTTGTCATTAACAAGTTGGCTGATTTGGTCGAGTATTCCATATACACTAGCATCATACACATCACCAACTTGTTGATGCAGATGATGACATGACACAAAATTTTAAATACTCTTTAAAAGATTGAAAATTTAAAGAAAATGAAACCCCTTCTCAATATCAATTCATTATACGCATAATCATAAGTTTATTACCAAACAAAACGTGATCTTGCTTAAAGATTTCCTTTACGAAGAAAGGAGTTATTGTCAATTATGACAGTAGTACGGTTTGCATCTGATCTGAATGTAGGTGTCTTTGCAGGAAATCGCTTGAAAAAATTATATTTATTTATGTATGATCACTAAATATTATTAAACAATTCATCACCTTCTTCGTTGTTGTCTTTTTCCTTCTTGGTTTCTGTCTCATATTTAGTGCTTTTAAATATGGTTACTTTTAAATACTCGAATAAATTTAATTTGGGTACTCGATACTTTTAACGGGTTTTTAAATGAAAAATTCACACTAATTTTTGTACAAATTTTTTCTCTTATTGAAAATTGAAATTTTAATAATATATTTTTAAACTTTTTTACAAACTATGCAATGTTTTTTTTATAGTTTTTTAAAACTTTTTTCTTAAACTTTTCACCTTAAATATTTTTTCTTTCAGCAGAAATTGTATTTTAATGTTAATTATTTAAGCGTAGTCGCATTTTTGCATAGTTTTTCTATTTAAAATACAAATCTGAAAATATTGAGTAATTACTTAAAAGTATCGAGTACCTCTGAAACAAGACAATTACTCGACACTGGATACTACAAATTTTTATCAGCACTACTCCTACCGATAAGATGAGGTGTGTCAATTGTGTATATGATTGTCTGAGTGTTGTGCGTGATGATCTTCAATCTGATGATGATCACCCAATATACATATATTTTGTGGTTTGTTATTAGGAATATGCCATGTCATTATTACAACTCCAAAGATAAAGTGTTGCTTGAATGAACACCACACACGCGCTGGAATTTCAAGTATTCTTATAAAAAAAAAAGTATCAGTTTTTTATATTTGAGTATTTGTAGTTTAAATGCAACAATATGTTTAATATTTGATATTTATAGCCCTGTGGTCTTTTTTTGTATTGAAATAATTATGTGTTCCAAAATTTATATATTAAGCTGTTAAAGTGTTACTTATCACCATTTCAATCATCAAACAATCATTTCAAAGCATAAATATTTAATGATGCAGTTAAGTTTTTTCCAGACACTCGATATCTGTAATACTGATCTGGGTTATTAAATACACGATTGTCAAAATGATTTAGCAATTATTTTATTCTTCATTCATTAAATATAATGAGATTTTTATAATATTATGTATTCAGAATTTGTTCTTAATTTGTTGAAGGATACACTCAGGAAATTAAGAAAGTATAAATGAATAAAAATGACTGTTAAAATATCTACAAATGTAGTTAAAAAGGCTATGACTATATTTGTCATAAAAATTACTAAAAGTGTAGTAATTTTTAAGTACTAAAAAACAACTACCAATGTAGTAAAAACAGCAGTTGAAAACTTTAAAATAACTAACGTAAAACAATTGTAAGTGTAGTAAAAATTATTAACCGAAATCCACTACATATGCAGTTAAAAATAACTAAAAATGCTATTGAGTTAACAATTTGACGACGAATGATTGATATATGTACCCAATTTTTAGTTTTTGTTGCATTATCTACATGCAGTAAAATTTAGCAATTTGCCAACTTAAATTCGGTTACTACGACTAACATTCGGTTGTTACGAATTTCAGTCGGTAGGCACAACTTATCATTAGTCTTTAAAACAAAGTTCGGTTAATTCAACTTTATTTTAGTTGCAACACAAAAAATATTCAGAAATCTAATGTAAATAACGTTGTTAGGTTAGGTCGGAAAGAGGAATCTTAAGTGAGATACCCACACAACCGACTCATTTCCAATAAAATAGGGCATTCCCTTAAGCCCTTAAGTCTGCTTGTTGTCGCTCTCATGTCCGCTGGTTCCCGTCCCTTTCTATTCCAGTAACTCCGTCCAGTAGTCTCCTCAGCCCATTTTACTAAGGTCACCCAAATTTGGAATGTTGTCCGGTGTTGAGCCCTAATTCTTGAGAAACGGGACAACCACAAAGATAATATTCAATGGTCTTGTCACTCTCCCCACAGAGGGCCTGTAGGGCACAAGTTACTAAGTCCGCACAGCCCATTAGAAAATGGTGTGCCTGCAGCGTCGAATGTCCGGTGAGAATATTTGCTATCTTACAAAGTTCGCTCTTACTCAGTTTCAAAAGCTCCTTAATTTCCCTCTATTATAGTGGTTTTACCTACTCTCGAGGTATCCCACATTGAGCAATAACAGTCCATTGACGTAGTTCAGCCTTAAAAGCCTGAAATGGTTTCCTTGATAGCCGGATGGCTATCTGTAAAGATCCTTATATTTCCGGTAATTCCTTCAATACTAATGAATTTTATGCATTCCTTTATTGTCCAACTTAGTCTGTTATTCTTGCCGTGGTAGACCTTCTGATAGCAATTAAATAAAATTCACTTTAGCCGATTTTACAATGTAATTCATTCACTTTTATTAAAAAAATAATGTATTTAATTAACAAAGAATAAAGTTTTAATTAATATTAAAATAGTTGAAGGCTTTTTTGTCTTGCAAATTATTTATATGAAAAGCTTCAAAATTTGTATGACTACACGGCGTCTTTTTCACGAATAACTAATACAATGAAATAAAGAAAACGCACAATGACTCTAAGAGTTCAAAGTTCATTCAAGTAGTTCACGGCGCCAGTAATATCCGTGCCGTCGGTAACATTCTCCCCTCCGTAAGCTTGTGACATCTCTCCTAGCTTACCCTCAGAAGTATTGCCGACGTCTAAAACTGCTAACTTGCTTGCTGGTCTCTGTAAAACTCCATTTTTGGTTCGGACTGTTGCACGTCTTACTTGTCCATCCTTTGCAACTATTGTCCTCAATAACAATGCCTTTAGCCAAGAGTTTCTGGGTTGATTCTCGTCAACAATCAGGACTACATCCCCGACAATTATAGGGGTTTGCTTGACGAACCACTTGTTTCTTCGTGTGATTAAAGGTGTGTATTCTTTTACCCACCTTTTCCAGAATTGATCGGCGAAGACCTGAGTTTTGTGTCACCTTTGTCTTAGGCTCATATTTTCGGAACACACAGGCTTGTATCCTGTTGATGATCCAATTAGTAGGTGATTAGGGGTTATGGCTTCATCATCAGCTGATTCTAAAGACACAAAAGTTAAAGGTCTAGAGTTTATAATAAATTCCACCTCAATTAGGGCACTTCGCAAAGTTTCATCATTAAAATTAGGGTTTCGGGTAGGCACTATACAAAACCGTCTTAACAGACCGTACTAATCTTTGCCATGCCCCACCCATGTGTGGGGCAGCTGGTGGGTTAAAGAAACCATTTTATTTCATCAAAAGTACTTGTAAGTACGGTTACGTCGAGCTTATGGAGTTCTTCTCGTAAAACCTTTTCCGTAGCTTTAAATTTGTGCCGTTGTCGGTGTATATTTCCCTTGGGTATCCACGGCGACCAATAAAATTTCGTAGGCACATTACGCAGGAACTTGTATCAAGGCTATGAGCCACTTCCAAGTGTATTGCGCGAGTGGTCAAACATGTAATATTACACCCAATCTTTTCACATCTTCTTCCAAGTGTTACAGGTATTGGGCCGAAGTAATCTATTCCTGTATACGTAAACGGTCTTTCAAATGCTCTAAGTCTTGCAGGTGGCAGCGGTGCCATTTGAGGGTTTTTAGGACAGGCTGATTCATTCTTACATCTTTGGCAGCTGTTTCGAACTTTTCTGTACACAACTCTTAGTTTCGATATATAGTACTGACTCTTAAGGTATTTATTACTGTTTCATGTGAAACATGATGGTGATTGTCATGAGCATGTTTGACAACCAGATGAGTTATGTGATGCTCTTTCGGTAGAACAATGACGTCTTTGTGGTAACTTAAATATTCAGTTCTTCCACGTACTCTTAGAAGACCATCATCGTCTAGAAAGATATTCAAACATATTAGAGGAGAATTCTTTGAAATATTCTTACCTTGTTTTAAACAAGAAATTTCATCTGCGAACACTTCCGATTGAGCTTGGGCATACAGGATTAATTAGCTTTGTATAACATCTCGAAATTTACTTCTTTGGGAGTCATCATTTTCTGGATTTTGATTTAAGTTTTTCCAAGTATAGAAGAAATGTTGCCAAAGCACGATACAGTCGTCTCCAATCAGAAAAGTATTTAAATTTAGTGTTGTGCACGGCACCTGTGTATGTAGTTGTAAAAAATGTGGTCGAACTTCTGAGTTGTCGTATGAAGAAGAAATGTCATCACATTGTGGCCACATATTTTCCTCAGCCAATAGGAAATCAGGACCGTTTAACCATAAATTTATATTAGGATTTGTTGTGACTTTCGTAGCAAATCAGCTGGATTGTGTTTGGATGGAACCCAGTTCCATTGTTGTACCTCAGAGTGTTCTAGGATTTCTCCCACTCTATGCATCACGAATTGTTGAAATTTTCTAGGGTCCATACGCAGCCATTTAAGAAACCGTTTTAGAGTCCGACCACCAATAACATGAGCCAATGGGAATACGTTCAACTTGCACAATACTTTCAACGCTAACCTGATACCGAGGACAGCTGCTTGCAATTCCAGTCTCGGAATTGATATTGGTTTAAGTGGCGCTACTTTGGATTTGGCCATTACTACCCACACGGAAAATGTACTCACCACACTTGATTCTTAAATAGCAAACAGCTGCATATCCGAGTTCTCCAGCATCTACGAATGTGTGTAATTGAACGCTTTGGGATGACTGTAGTTCAGGTGAGTAGCATCGGGGTACCTCCATTGATGTTATAAGCGGCATATTTCCTTCCACTGCTTCCATTTGAAGTTAAGATCATGAGGTAGTTCATTGTCCCAGTCAATACCGGAGCGCCAAATTTCCTGAAGTAGTATTTTCAATCCAAGGGTATAACATGAAAGAAAGCCCAAGGGGTCGTAAATTGACATTAAACCTTAAAATCTCACGCTTTGTTGGCAAAATATTTCATTTACACGTCTCGTTCAAGTCTGGGAAATTTGTAAACATATTTGAAAACGTCTTTTACCGGATCCCAGTGTACACCAAGAATTTTCTCCGTTGATCCAAGTTCTTTCGATGGTTGTGAAATACTAACTTCACCACATAGCTGATTTAAAACGGTTGTTGAATTTGACGACCAATTCGTATTGTAAAACCACCAGCGGAATGTATTTTCTTTACATTTCGGCAAAATATATTGCAATCATCTTCACTGTCAACACTATCGATCAGATCGTCAACATAGTGGTGCTTTTCTATGGCCTCGCCTGGTCGATTGGTTGGTACTGTTTTTTGAAACGATCCGCGTTTTATTTCGGACGACGAATGTGCCATACACGGTGCACAATTTAAACCGAATGTTAAGGCATTCATAACGTAGATAGTTGGGGCATCACTATCGTTGTCATTCCACCAAAGAAATCTCTGTGCATGGGTGTCCTCTTTTCGCACAAGAATTTGATGGAACATCTCAGCGATGTCGCCGCATATAGCAATGCGACCCACTCTAAATGACAGGAGAACGTCGATTAGTGACGTAAGCAAATCAGGTCCACTGAGCAGAAAGTCGTTTAGTGAAATACCCTTTGTTTTAGCCGCAGCATCCCATACCAATCTGACTTTATTTGGTTTGTTTGGATTAGAGGTGACAAAAATTGGTAGATACCAGGTGTGTGGTTCATCTTTAGCAATCTCATCAGCTGTTAACTTTTAGCATACCCTTTATTTATCAAATTATTATTTCCCTTTCAATCTTCATTTCAGATCATTATCCTTTTTCATTTTCTTCTGAAGACATACAGAACGATTATAAGCTGTGTCATAGCTGTCTGGTAAATTATTTCATCGTTTCGCCATGGCAACCCGACTTCAAAACGGCCTTCCGTGTACTTACATGTGGATTCTAGAGTACTTATTGCCCTTTTCATCTTCGGCGGAATAAATTTTCTTGTTTGCGGAAGACTCAAGCACAAACATTTGCTTAAACCGCTTCATGAATTTTATCTAAATTTTGATTACAATCACATAAATGGATATTTACCTGATGACTCTGTGTATTTTGTTTTGAACCTCCTTGAATGGCCCAACCTAAACGGGTTTTTGTAGCAATGGGTTGGTTCCATGGACCCTCACGGATCTTCAGCGGTAAGCAAAATTCCAATTATCATTACCGATGAGTATTGTGGGCTTAGCATTTATGTATGATTGAATTGGAACTGATGATAAATATGGATATTTTCCTTTCAGCTTTCCATATCAATTGACTGTTGGGGGGGTAAAAGATTCTTAACTGTTCGAACTGATTCCAGTTTGAATGTTGATTTATCATAAGGATTTGAAAATTAAACGATGTTCTGTATGACGATTCTTCAACACGCGTTGTATTGCCTGTCCATCTTAGGCATAGTGACTCCTTAAAGCCATTCATGTTCAGAGAGTTGAATATAGTTTCCTCCACTAGAGTAATCGATGAACCTTCATCTAGAAATGCAAACGTGTCAATAAATTTATTGTTTGCCTGAACGCGTACCGGTATTATTCGAAAAAGTGTTGCATTTTCGTCTTCGAAATGATGATTTATGTTTGCACTGCTGGTAGTTCACTGTAACGTCTGAATTAGCCTCTGAAGGTGTGTTAAATTTATGAAGATGTGGGTGGTGTTTGCTTTACAGCCCTCTACACCACAATCTTTATTGACATAGCATTGGCGACGATGAGTACCTAGGCATCTTTTACAAATATTTTTTCACGGATTACGTCCACTTTTGCTCTAACGGCAACTCAGAAAATGATGAGCATTCTGACATTTTATGGCCGGTATTGCTGCACATAAAACATTTTAATTCAGTTGATTTTTCGACTTCGGTATGAGTGTTAATAACGCCGCTTTTTTCGAGAATACCGGTGTTGTGACTTGTGATTGCAGCTTCCGCAATTGAATACAACCAGTCGCTAAATATTTTTAAAGTTGGCAGCCCAATTGGCTTTGGTTGCATTGCCATTGTAATTTGTAAAAATTTGATAATTTTTCCAATAACTCTTAAACAAGCATTGGGTTGTTAAGGTGTGCTTCCATATGGCAAGCTTCAATTGTGGAGCAATATTTCTCACACACATAGCAAAATCTATAATTGCGTCAAGTTTATCTCTAGGAGGTGGCATCTGCCGAGCCTTATCAATCATACGTTCCAGAATTAATTCTGGACGGCATTATCTCGGTGCATTGATGTAGTAGTAAAAGTTTGTTACGAACTATTTCACGTGCCTTACCTTTTAAACATTGTTGCCAGACGAATCAGATTTTCCGCGTTCGAGTAGCCACCCACTGCTGTACTATTCTCAAAACTGCTTATGAATATAGGCCACTCCTCCGGATCGCCATTAAATGCTGGCAATTCCTTTGGGAGCACCTGTCGTGCGGCCAGTTGCTGTGAAGTAGGGAATTTACAGAGGTACTATAATTCGCATTATTTATCTGAAAATTGTTTGGATTTTCTCCAAACTGTTGTAAAATTTCATATTTTTTCTGTAGATAATGTTGTTTTAATTTTTGCTCTTCTTCAAGCATTTCCAATTCTAAATTTTCTGTTGACGTTCAAGTAAATAATCGATCTCTGGTTTTTAAAATTAACATGTTGAATTCTGTTGTGCTGTTGGTCATCGATAAACAATTTTGCATTCTGTTCTGCTGTTGGTTATCGATACACAAGTTTCGCATTCTGTTTTGTTGCTGATTTGTCGTATATACGCATGGTGGCATTTGCTGCTGATACATAGCTGCAGGTTGTAAATTTGAATTATAACCGCCGCTGAAATTTTTCAATGCATTTGAGCATGATGCCTCTTGTCTGTC
>JAEKOY010002394.1:0-13149 GCA_021234595.1 Delia radicum | reverse complement strand
AACATGAAAGGACTTCCCGTTGGGCGGCATTTTATTGATATTTAAAGTACAATTTTATTCCCTTGGAAAAAATATACCAAATTTTTAAACTTATTAGGGGCGTGATATAAGTTTCAAAAGAAAAACATAGCTAGATATTGATTTGACTGGACTTGACAAATATTTCTAAGCGAAAAAACCCTCCCCAATAGTGAGGAGCGTATAACCATTAATATTTAAATTTATTTAATTTTTTTAATTACAACCTTTAACATTAATATATGAAATGGTGTAATAGTTGTGCTAGTAAAGTCATTAGCGCTAGAGTAACAGAGTCATATACAATCAATTTTGTGTTATATCGGCTGTACGTACACATGTAACATTAGTTACTATCAACCAACATCCTTGAAAAAATATAAAAAACAACAAACCAACTAACAAAAAAAAAAAACCTGCACCAAAAAAAATGCATTTGAAATGTTGACATAATTACCTGTTGCTGTTTACTACCTGTTGTTGTTATTACTGTATGTGTGAGAATGTATTGGTTAAAGCCAATTTTTTTCTTTAGAAATATTAGCTTGGTTAAGTTTAACAGTTATGCATTGAATTATACATAAAAGCAGCAACAAAAACAAGAATACCTTTTGGTTTTTTTGCACACATTCATATTAAACAAGTAAATATTTTTACACTTTCACACGTATACAATAATACTAATACAATACTAATATATACAAATAAAAAACTAACAATTCTAACCAAATATTTATATACATATGAGGTATTCTATACCAACTGTCCAGCTAGTTGAAAATAGGAATATCGTATCAATGTTAAATGTTAAACGTGTAATTTTAAATTAAAAAAAAATGATCAAAGTAGGCGCTGTTAAATATTGACCCATTTAACTTCGGCTTAGATGGAATTTGAAAATTGCTTGGAATTTGACCATGTGAATTGAATTTTTTTTTTCATAAAAAATTTTGCAAAAATAAAACATGAAACAATTCAGAACTATTTTTGAATATTTAGTGTTTTTTTTTAATTCTAACAAAAAAGTTTAATGTTTTTTTATTAATACCTGAAAGTTTTACCCTCTGTTTTTATAAATCGAAGCGAATAATTCCCCAAGAGGAATTGCGTATATTTTGTTATTGTAAAAAACACACAACAAAAATACAAAATTCTTCCGTAGGAATTATTCCGTTCGCTTTATAAAAACAGGGGGTTAGAGGATACATACACGTTGGCCATTTCAGTCTACTATTCTCTAGTATTGGGGATACGAAATGTCATTTCAAAAGAGAATTTAAAAGAATTTGACAATTAATATATCCAATAAAGGATAACATAGATAGGGGTAGTAGTGTTTTTGACCCGGGAATTCCCGGTACGAAATTCTCGGCAATTTGCCCGATTTTTCACTTCACGAAATTTTTTTGTCGGGATTTCCGGGAATTTAAAAAACCCCTAAACCAATCACATTTGCTAATCTCAAAAATCCTTAAAAAAGAAAAAAAAAAATCAGGAAATCATAAAAATGTTTAAATTTTTTAACTACTCTTCTGTTGTAAATATTTGTAGTTGTTTGAGTTGTAATACAGTATATTTATTTTTAAGTGAAAAATAGTCATTTGTAGAAGAAATTTCAGCTTTGACTACAATTGTAGTGCATTTAAAAAAACAAACCACATCAAATTACTGTATTATGATTTTACATTCATTTTATACAGTAGTTTTTTTTTTTTTTAAACAAAACATTTTTTTTATTTTTTACTGCATATGTGGTTTATTTTTACTATAATTGTGGTTCATTTTTTTAACAGTAAAAAACAAATGACAATGTTAGTTGAATTTACTGAAATATGCAGTGGTCTTTACCTACATAGTATTCTAAGCGTATTTATGTAAAATTTTGTTTGAATTCAATAATCAATCTAAAAAAAGCATCGGTAAATTTATATTTCTTTTAACTAACGTCACCACAGTTTTTGATTCAAATGCGTTGTTTGGCTGATTCAAATTGGAATCGATTTGTTAGGGCATATTTTTTTTTTGCAAATTTTGCTATAAATGCATATTTTTGCATATTTTGCTTAAAGGCATATTTGTATTGCATATTTTAGCTTATTTTGCTTACATGTTTTCAATGCATATTTCTTGGTTTTTCGTAAAAACATCACTTTTAATTTTGTTTTTGACAAGTGCACATTAAACATTGACAATCATAATTTATTTAAGTGATTTTAATCAAGCACTATCCACCGTACTCTTTTAAAACCGTGAACTGCGATTTTATAGTTTCGAAGCAAATTAACAAAAAGCGTGAAAAGGTAAAGTGCATTCCTTTAATTATTTTTCAAGTTTTTAAGCAATTTTAATTAAATTATAAAGTTAATTTGTATTTTTTAATATATTCTCTGCATACGTTTTGTACAATTAAAACAAATTTTTAATTATTTATGTTAAAAAAAAATGTAAGTGCATATTTTTTAAATTTTTAGTTCATATTTTAAGATTTTTCAGGCATATTTTAGGCTCATATAAACACATTTTTTAAGTGCAATAACTTCCTGTCCCTGTTTATAAGATATAAAAAAATGTACTATTTAAAAACGAAGTTTTTTAAAGTATTGAAAAAATAGAGTAGTTTTTAGTAAAACAAATGTTTCAAAATATTCTTGAATTTACAGTGATCCTTAAATTTAATTATATACTGTGCGTTTTTCTAAAAAATAAGTTTTCACTATCACCGAGTAAAGGTGAATTCCTTTACTCGGCTTAATTTTTGAGAAAATATTCATTTAAAAGTAATAATTTTGCTCTATGTATTATAGTCAACCGTACGTATGATAAATAATATGTTGATCGTGCGTACTGGTGTTTAAATCGATCATAAAACAATTTTTGAACTTTTATTAAATATTTGGGATAATTGGAAAAGTTGTTTCATGTGTTATTCGTTTCATATATGCCAACAAATACTGCAAGTTTGCCATTATCCGACATACTTTTTCCCATAGCTGGACAGTTGGCTTGGAAAGCCTCATATACGTATAAAACATAACTGTAAACATTTCTTTTTCGTTAACATACCAATACTAATCGTATTCAGTAAGCGTCAATAATAAATAAACAAAAATATGCGTAATGATTCTGGTATTTTTTTTTTTTTTTGTATATACAGTTGAACACAGTTGTAACGAACTTTTTTGTTTATAACAAACACATTTTTCTGAGTTCATCAACAGGGTTTAAATAATTGTTATACAAATTTCAAACGATTTATTTTTAACGCTACCATCTGTGAAAATTACAACTATTTTGCGAAGACGCAAGAAAGGTTGATCATTTTTTTTAATTCCTCATTGTGGTATTAGAAAGCAACAAAATCGGTTCAGCAGTTTTAAAGTTATGATTCTAAATGAGAAGTCACCTATAAATTTGCCATACAAATTGGTTTATCTTAAAACTATTTTACACCATTGTCTA
Organism: Delia radicum; assembly: GCA_021234595.1. Taxonomy (NCBI): domain Eukaryota; kingdom Metazoa; phylum Arthropoda; class Insecta; order Diptera; family Anthomyiidae; genus Delia; species Delia radicum. The sequence goes on along the minus strand of JAEKOY010002394.1, from coordinate 9,672 downwards.
ACGAATAAAACATTTAGGGCGAGTAACTTTTCTAAAAATAACCAGAGTTTAACTTTAACCACAGATATTTCTATATAAATTTTTATTCCCAAAACTTTAGTTATTTTGAGATAAGCTAGCTGGTCTTATACATCTTTTTTCACCAGACGCCTAGTGGTGAATAATATTTTATATTCACCTCAAAAATGTTTTCCACCCAACTCTTCCAGTACGTTTTAATCGTCTTAAGCTGTAATTGTATAAATGTTTGTTTTGCTGCTGCTGCTGTTGTTAATGTTGGTAACTAAGGTATAATTATAGAGAAGTAAAAAAATTAAGAACAAGAAGTATACGTTAAAAGCTTTACAGTTTAGTTTGGTCGACTGACTTGTAGCCATAACAGTCCATACGGCACGACAACCAGCCAATGGCTACAATCACAATAACCACTATTTATATATATCACGACCATGGCCAAGAATATTGTTGTGAATATTCATTGAACAAGTGATCAACCACTTTCTTAACATCATTTTTATAAATTTTTTTCGAATTGTTCTTCTTCAGATTTTTGATTATGGATGTGTGTTACGATGACCACAACAACTAACAGAAATAATAAATAAAAAAACTAAAAAAATACTACAAACACATGGTAGTCAATTTGATAGCAGCAGCAGCAGCAGCATTAGGAACGCCAAACGTTCTTATGTTTTGACAGCAACAGAGCGTGTAAATAAACCTGAGAGTTCATTAACCCACGTCGAGTGTGTCTCACTATCTCTCTTACTGGTTTTGAAAACAGAAAATGTTTAAAAATTAGCAATTCTTGTAAAAAAACAACAAGAAACGTTAAAAAAGACTAAAAAACATAAAAATAAAAAATAGGGTTGGCTTGTTTTTTAAATGCGTGTTAGTCTGCATATAGAAAGAGCGGCTGTTAAGGAAAGCGGTGAACAAAAAAGATAAGGATCAGGTTAGAAGCAGTGATATTTCAGTAACTTTGGTTTAAATATGTTTGTTGTTATTGTGAAGGAATAGCATCGCCTTATTAAATGATTTTTTTTACCATAAAAAAACTGTAATTCTTAAGTGCTTGCCCTACGTTGGGCGCCAGCTTTGTTACAAGTGTCTATTGTGTTCTAAACTGATTTAGGCGAAAATAAAATAAAGTTAAAAATAATCATGAAAATGAAAATTATTCAAAAATAATCAGTATTTTTAATTAAAGAAATGTTAGCAAAAAGTTTGTTAAATTAAAGTTTTTTAAGAAAGTTATTACCTATCCCAAGTTAGGCCGCTATTTTATTTAAACATACATATTTGGATTATTTGGCCACTATAAACTCAAAATTCTTAATAACGTAAACATTAAAAAACTTAAATCACTATCTGGATTATCATCAACAACCACCAGAAAGATGTGTAATAACCAGGGCAAGTTTTTTTTTTTGGCGCGACAAAAGTTAAAAATGGTAGACAAAACAGCAAAACAAAATGTGTAAAAAATAAAAAGTTAAATATTTTAAGTTTATTAAATTTTGGCTGCATAGTAAAATCATGTGCTTTTTTAAGTTATCAAAAATAAACGATCTACTATTGCCACATAAAACAGTTGTGTTTACTCAAAATACGAGTTTCACATCTGTAACTGTGAGCTGATGTAACTTCAGCATATTTGAAAACATGTAATTCCTAAGGGGATTAGTTTTAAATGTATGAATCCTTTTCATTCTTAATAAAAAGTATATTTTTTTTTATTTAGTCAAAGTTTGTAGGCCACTATTTCGATTGAAAACTTTATTAAATTTTTCAAAAATTTTTTTTCGTTGTTGGCAACTTTAATCTTTTTTTTAATGCAATCTGTAACATCTAAACTTTCATTTATAGAGAGTCCTTTTGTTTCCAATTTGGTGATGCTTAAACAAAGACATTATAAATTACGTTTTATATAAGCTAAATCGGATTTTATTGCAGGTTTTTGAATTATAAATTTTGCATTGCGTATAGATTCTGCATCATCGTCACAGAGCATATTTAATATGTCACAAATTTCATTGAAATTATCACAACAATATTTTCAGCTTTAATCAATGATTTACATTGATTGTAACAAATTTTGGAGTGATGGAGCCTAAAAAGATATCGAAATTATAAAATAGATAACACGATACTTATGCCGAGTTTTTAGGATGTAGATTAACCCTCCGATGAGTGACAGTTCTGAACTTCACGGCCGTGTGAAAAGGTCCCTACGGACCTTTTTTGTAAATCATGTTTTTTCATATAAAAAATTTTTTTTTGATTTTTTTTTGTTTTTATTGTTTATAACTAAATTCTACATACAAAAATAATTTTTTCAATTTTTTTAATTTTTTGTTTTTATCATCATCCCTAATGTCTTTGAGTTTAGGTCTTTGTGTTCAGAACAAGTAAATTATGTGCTGAAACAATAAAAAAATTATAATGATGCCCAAAAACATGCATTTATTAGTGAAATTCAGTACAAGGTCCATACGGACCTATTCACACGTCCGCGTACTATTCTCACTAAAACCTCAATAACTCCTAAAGTAATGATCCGATCGGCTTGATTTTTTTCCAAAAGATGCGCAACAAAATACTCTTGTAATACAGAGTAACTTTGTGGGGGGGGGGGGGGGTTGTAGTGGCCGAAGTAGGAGTAATTTCAGTTTGAAAAGGCAAAAAGGTCCCTAGGGACCTTCTCACTCATCGGAGGGTTAATCTTAGTTTAATGCAGTTTGTAACTGGAATACTGCTATTGGAATTTTTTTTTAAGTAAAATGGGTAAAAAAAGACATTTTTATAGAAAAAAATCTAAAAAAATATTAAAAGCAAGGTGGAGCAAAAATGTCATTTTTGGAAAATAATTAAAAAAAGGTTAAATGCTGCAGTTTGTGGCAAATGCCAAAAAAAACTTGCCCTAGTAATAACTGTTAATAAAAACTAAATTAATACATACTTTATTTTTAAACATACATATTTTTCGACTGAAAGTCATTTACTATATTTAAAACACTGACGTATGACGCTTGTAAAAAAAGAAGAAAGTTTAACTGATCATTATTTTATGTGTTTTTTGGTATTGTTTTCCAAATTATTACGTATGTATAACAACAACTAATACATCAAAAAAAATAATCAAAAAATTTGTATCAAAAATAATTTCACAACCATTTAAAAAAAAAAAAAATGATCAAAAAACAAGTTTTTACTTTAAATGAACTAATTTTGTTTTGTTAAGATCTCTTATATTTCTTAAGAAATCAAAGAAAAAAATACTTTATCAAATTAAACGAGTAGAGAATGTACAAAATTTATTTTGAACCAGTTTTTATTTTAGCAAAAAAGGCTTGACCAAAACAAATTTACAGATATGAAAAAGTAGATACACAGAGAGCATTTTAGTGGACGAAAAATAATGAAAATTTTCAGTAAATTCATGAAACTTTTCTTTCAAAAGTAAAAGAAAAATTTCTTAAATTTAACGAAAAGCTTCTTACTTTTTATGAAACTAGTTTTTAAATGACAAATCGTCATTGAATGAAACTTTTAACAAATAAAAATACATTTTTCATAAAATTGTATGATACATTTTATTAATTTAATGAAAAGTTTCAGTGGATGAGTTCCAGTGCAACTTAATTTCTTCACATTCAAAAATTCACTAATATCATGCAGATAATTCTGTGTACACACTAAATAATTTAAATTCCTAAAATATATTTATATTCCCGATTTTTACAAAATTCTTGTTTAACGCTCAATTATATTTTCCTGCAAAAAAAAAAAGTATCTAGGTATTCCTGGGGGTTTTCATTAGGCCTGTTTGCAGATCTGTAGAAATTCCCTTAAGAAGATCAGATAATTAGTTACAATTCAACTAATAATGAGAGTTGAAAGAGGAAGTTGAAAAAATTAAATTTTAATAAAATCGTGTTTAATTATTATTTAATTATGATTATTAATTATGGCCCATGATAAATTTCGACCTATGCGTCGTAAAAGATTCAGGAAAGCATGATTTAGGCGCGTTTGACAGTTTACAGGCACTAGCTAATGCACTACAGACACTTTGAAAGGGAACTGATGAAAAATGCGCTGCAAAAACGAACGGGTAATGGCCAAATGCGTGGAATATCGTCTAGTCGTGGCGATTCACCCGCGATATATAAAGCCACAGCGCCGATATTCTCGGTGGAAGCGGTACTAATGAGCCTTCCAATGCTTCTACTGTCACATGTTGTTTCAGTCAGGAGGCGAACAACCCCGATTGCGTAGGAATTCACGTTGGGCCAAAATCAATGACAAAAATTCTGTATCTGTGTAATTCACAAATATCAAAACAAAACCGACAGTTGGCGTCAATCGCAAAAGTTATAGTATCTTCCGATGATGCATTTTAGGTTACCCAGTATTAACACTCAACTGGTATGGATTTTTATAGTTCTCTTAGTTTTTGAGATATTAAATAGGCTACAAATGCCCTACCGATTAATCGGCATTGGCCGAAAATATACAATTGTCCAATAAAAGGTAAACGGTCTATAATTAGGCCGATACCTAATCGGTAATACCCGAACAACAACAATTAACACAAAATTGTTCACGCACTTTACCGCATTAACCCAAAAGCGTTGTCTTACTCAAAACTGTGTCTAAATTGTTGTTTGGTCTGTTTTGTGTATAATCAGCATCGGCTTACAAGGAAGCACCGCTGATTAGGCTCCCTCCGATTGCCATACAATTTGGATATGTTTAGAGGGGACACAATAAATAATAATGAGTGCCTTTTTAGCTGCCCTATTTCACGTTTAAAGGTTAAATTTGGGATCAAAAGTAACCAAATTGTTCGTTATTTTAATTTTTTCAAGTTCTTTCAAAGAAAAAGTATACAAATTTGGTATCAAATGAAATTAGGGTACAAAAAATAGTAAACTTTTTTAAAACAAAAAAGTTTCGAAGAACTTTGGAACCCATTTTTACCTCCTATGGGCAGGTATGTTTCTTACCAATTTTGTATTATTTTCGTCTCCTTTATCTTATATCCGAATTTCAACGAAATCTGGAGAAAACCACTCAGCAGAGGCTTATGTTTGGCTGCTTATTGTAAATTGCCTTCAGTGCCTTCAGTTGGACAATAATATTTTTTCTAAGAAGTTAAAAAAACAACTTCCAAAAAACCTATTAGACCTTTTATGGTATAATTAAAAAATTTGATTAGCAACCGCAAAAATTTGTAACTAAAGTTTAACAAAAAATATTTTCTAACGAACAGGTGCTGTAATTGTTAAATAACCTTTGTATGTTAAGGTTTCTAAATAAATCTAATAGATCCTTCAAAATCCTTCAAAAATGATTCCCAATATTAAGCCTGACCAAACTTGCGCTGAAATGTCGAAAAGAGTAATGCAATGACCCAAATAAAATAAATCCAAATTATTTAAAGCCGTTATCGTATCGTCCTTTACACTTTACACAAGAACTTTATGAAATAGCCTTAATAACAATGTCAAGGTACCAAACAAATAAGATCTACACCTGAGCATAAACATTTTGCAGTGATTAATGTTAACATTGCCAAAAAGTCTATTCTTTAAAATTTATTTAGGCAAATCAAAGGCGGTTTCTCGGTTCTTTAAAGATATATTAGCCATCATACAGTACCCTGCATTAAAATCTTATTAAAATGGCGCCCAAAGTATGAGTCAGTAATGATATAGTCCACAAACACTTCAACTAAAATGCGTTTTTTTGCTTGTAGTTGACCTCGAACTTGAAGTTCAAATGTTTAAATTAAATTGTTTAATTTTTACTAAATTTTGTGATCCCTTCTATTTTTCATGAATTGCAATACAGTTGGTGTAATTTACAAATTCATTTAACAAGTTTTAAAGTTTTTAGTGAAAAAACCTTTTTATTGTAAAGTTTAATTAAAAAGATGGCTGCTTTAAACTAAAAAAAAAAACACGTTAAACCTTTCACATTTTACAATTGCCATTTTGCTGTAAGAAAAAAAATCTGACAGTCAAATTTTATATTACCCTGCTATTTTGTATGCATTGATTGTAAAACAGCAAAAAACCCCTGTCACTTTTTTTACACTAAATATTTTAAAGTTTTCATTACTTTGCAATCGTTTTTTTTTTTTTTACATATTTTAAACATTTTTTTTTTTGCTAAACTTAACTTGATGATGTATTTCTTTAACAAACCAACACTGATAGTATGGTGGTGATGGTAGTGGTAGTAGTAAAGTGAAAGGTGTTCGCTCCCACAATTCAAAGTTCACAATATTGTTGTGTTTCATATTACCAATCCAATTTAATTCAGCCAACCAAATAACAAAAGCACAAAAACAAATCATATGAAAATACTGAATCAGCCAGCTCTAGGTAGGTAGCCAACATGTAAGTAACAAATAATAATCTTATAGATAGTTTTTGTTTGTTGGTTGGTTGTAGCTTTAAATTATATGTATCTTTTAATTTTGTTTTTTTCTGTATGTATTTCATACATTGAGTGCCTTGAAAAGAAAGTTGTTATTAAACAAATGAAAGGAACTGTTACCAAGTTGAACAAAAATTGTCTGCTTATTATATATTAACTATATATTGTAAGTGTAAGTCTTGTCTGTCTGATTTCTGCATGCCTGTTGATAAAACAAAAAAAAATAATAAATTGTTATAAAAAGTAAAGCTTACAAGTCTTGTAAATAAATACCTTTAACAAAAATATCGGGGGAAAAAACTATTAATTTTCAAGTGGTTTCATATGCACGAGCATTGTTAACAACATTACTGTGAAGAGTAAAATTATAGCACAGGAATGTGTTGATATCAGGAAAATATGTATGCCAATATTAAAATATGACTAATATTGCTGCAAAGTACACATTTCAATATAAATCATCTGTCTGTCGTAAAGAACCTCCTCTCAAAAAAGACACAATTGTTTTTTATTTGGGTTTCTCAAATGGCGCCCAATGTTAGACCTGAACAAATTTCCGATTAAATGTAAAGAACACTAGTAGGTTTCAACAATACTATCTAGATCCATTATGATCCAAAATGGCCCCCAAGATTAGGGCCAAGTGAATTGCGATGAAATGTCGTAAAGAACAATAAAAAGGATTCAAAAAAATGTTTGGATTACGTGGTAAATTAATCTAAACTAAAAATTTAAATTAAATGTCGACCGACATTAGGTCGCCTATAACTAAGGAATGTATTCTGGGATTTCTCGTCCCCGGATTCTCGGGAAAGTTATAAAAAATGTATTTTTGGAAGAAGGTCATAATTTGTTTAGTTCTGCAAAAATTTTAATAGGAAAAGACTTTTTTTTAAAAATAAGTAACTCTATTTTGTCTATAATGATAAAAATAATGGAAAGTTAAAAATTTTCATGTGAAACTGTCAAAATTTTGGATTTTTAATTTAAAATAAGCCATTTGCCATTTTTGATAAAAAAGCGAAAACTTTTTTATGTGTGAAATAAGTCAAACTATTTTTGAAACATTAAGTAAAAAGCAATTAAAAAAAAAACAAAAATCTTTAATGCGGACTTGTTTTATGAAAAATCCAAGGTCATATAAAACATATGATTTATTATGAAAATTTTCTTGGGCGGGAATTTTGAAAAGATTTCCCCCTTTCTCGGGATATGAAAAAGCGCGGGATTTTGCACTCAATACTTATAACGAACTAACTTTTATGGTCCTTCGAAGTTCGACTTCACCGGGTTTAACTGTATATTAAACCGCATAAACTATTTAAACATATTCATGTGTTGAAAACTCTTACATCGTATTACAAGGCGAGTCTCTTGATTTTATAGCGGAGAACAAAATGAGTGACACGTAATTCCATACATGCACACATAACAAAATTTTGCCATTTGCAAACCAAAATTCGGTTACTACGACTGAAATTGGTAGACACAACTGAATATTTTATTTATTTTTCTGTGTGTGTTTCATACAAAAGTTATTAATTTTTGACACAATTTTTTACCCCCCGGAAATGATATTGGGCCTATGAAAAACTGCATGTCTCTTATATTCTTCTCCTCTATCACATATCCAAAATCCATTAAGATTGGCGGAAACGCATCTGTAACCGTTTCAAGGTTTATCTAATAATCAGAGAAGAAAAATTTTCTTTAATTAGTTTTTAATCATTTGAGCTTTTTTTAGATTTTAGGATTTACCGATTTTGAGCTTTAAAATTTTTATTTACAATGTTATTTATTTTTTTTAAATACATTAAATTTTGAATTTTTTATCTTTCTCGGCTAACAACTTTGGATGCTCAACGTACTTTTAAATATAAGTAAAGATTTTTTTTTAGAGAATTTTACTCATTGACACATCGTTCTTTTTTCTACACAGCACATTTGAAACGGCTATATTTTTTTACTGGATAAAGATAATTAAGTGATTTAAAAACCATTTAATACAATCGAAACAATTATTTTTTGAGGATTGTTATCCAGAGTTGCCAAAAAATTATTTTGAAAAAATCAATTTTTGACCATTTTTGATGGGTTCTTTTTCAAAAATTATTTAAAAATATAAAAAAGCCTAATCTTTTATACTTTTATTGTTATGCGGACTGAGAAAATATGAAAATGTATTACTTTTCTAAAAATTATTTCATTGATTGCATGTCATTTTTGGAAATCTCACCGATCGAAGCATGAAATTTTTAAATGCGTAAAGTCTAAAATACTTTAAAATTTATTTCGTTTTCACTCAAAACATAAATAATGACCAGTCTAAATTTAAGTATTACTATAACTTTAAAAATTATAATGTCAGGGTTGTCATATGACAATTTTATAAAATGGTCAAAAACCACGATATTTTTTAAACAAAAAACAATTTTGAAATATCTTTAACCTTCTAGGATTTATGTCAAAGTTTCAACTTTGTTTGTGCATATTTTCACTAGAGGGAGCTTAAAGTCAACGAAGCATTGTTATATATATCTTCAAGTGCGCTCCGGTAGGCTAGTTGGTAGCTTGCTGGCTTATCTGTGCGGGGGTTGTGGGTTCGATTCCCAACAGAGGCACTGGTCTGTTTTCGCTACAACGCGCCGAAGGCCATAGTAGCTAGTGCTCGGTTAGGGTAATAGTATATAATTTGTAATTATATGATTATTAATTAATAAAATAAAAAAAAAAAATATATATATCTTCAAAGTTTGGGGTAAGAAAAAACTTGAAATTCTAAATTCTATTAAACTGTTTTTTTCATCAACTTTTTATTTCAAATGTATTTTTTGTTTTGGTAAATTAATTATGCAAATATAAATTATACACAAGTAGATAAAAATATATTTAAAATTTTATTACAAATCGATGTTCCTCATTGTGGATTTTGTTGCTAACAACGAACAATCACCGGCTTTGCAAAAATTTGACAAAAAAAAGTTGCTGGCTGACTAACTAATAATGCAAGTTATGTGAGTAAATGAGTAGTATATTGAATTTTTGTATTGTATTTACACATAAGGTATTATATACGTGTGTATTTGGTTTTATAGTCTTTACTACCAGTTTTTTAAAATTTCCAGTTGCTAGCTGACGTCAATGTGAATGTTTATTCCATAAGACAGACTACCACCTTAGATATTTTGCTTAAACTTTAAAGCCTCAATGTTGGGCTATAAG
>JAEKOY010002393.1:0-13170 GCA_021234595.1 Delia radicum | reverse complement strand
AAATTAAACACATTTGAACTTAACGGATTATTTTATAATAACCCAAGCGGTAGATATAAGAACTAATCACAGGCTACTACTATATAGACAACCATGTAGTTACTACGATATTAAGCAACATAAAAAAGGAGTAAAATGTGTAACATAGCAGCTGGTCGCACCATATAAAAGGCGGTGCACTAGCGAACAAAAGGCAGTCAGTCTACGGACGTCGTTAAGACAAGATCGACTTTGCTTAACTTTGGTGAGTTTTTTCCACTAAACGTCCTGAATTTGAGACTCGTTGTTGAGTTTACCATCAACCGTTCTCTCTCCTTGTTGGTGAGATTACCGCCAACCAGACTCTCTTTATTCGGAGTATTCATTCACCGCCCTCTTCCAAATTTTCAGAACCGTTGTTGAGTTTACCATCAACCGTTCTCTCTCTTGTTGGTGAGATTACCGCCAACCAGACTCTCTTTTATTTTGAGCATTCCTGTACCGCCCTCTTCCAAATTTTCAGAACCGTTGTTGAGTTTACCATCAACCGTTCTCTCTCTTTGTTGGTGAGATTACCGCCAACCAGACTCTCTTTTATTTTGAGCATTCCTGTACCGGCCCTCTCCCCAAATTTTCAGAACCGTTGTTGAGTTTACCATCAACCGTTCTCATCTCTTTGTTCGTGAGATTACCGCCAACCAGACTCTCTTTTATTTTGAGCATTCCTGTACCGCCCTCTTCCAAATTTTCAGAACCGTTGTTGAGTTTACCATCAACCGTTTCTCTCTCTTTGTTGGTGAGATTACCGCCAACCAGACTCTCTTTTATTTTGAGCATTCCTGTACCGCCCTCTCCCATAGTCCCAGAACTGTTGCTGAGTTTGCCATCAACCGTTCTCCCTCTCTGTTACGTGCTTACCGCCGAACGCTCCCTCTCTTTCCTTTGTTGGTGAGCTCTCCGCCAAGCAGTGCTCTGTAGCTATTGTAAGTGTCCCATCGATCGTCCTGCCCATATTCTCAGAACAAGTTGTTGAGTTTACCATCAACCGATCGCCCTCGTTATTTGTTCTCAATCGTTCATCCTCTAAATGTCGCTGTGTGCCGTCGATTCGTGTTAATATTTATGCTATTTGTACGACTAGTTATATGGAATTATCATTAGTTTGTTATAAATAAACAACGTCTATGTGGAATAAAGTAATGAGATAATCAAATAAGCGGTAAATGAAATGTGTTTTAATTCTCTCTCATCGTTAGAAAAACAAATTACTTTGTAACGAACCCTGGGAGCCGCGAGCTCTACCCCAGCATTAGGTGGAAAACACGTCGTTACAAAGGCGCCCGAGCAGGGACAGTTTTAAGCTGTCCTAGATGAGAAGAAGAATTAAGACATTAAGAAAAAAAGACAATTTTAGAGAAGGACTACAATAATTAGAAAAAAAAAAATTTACTTGCGTGTTTAATGTTTAATAATAAGTAAAGAGCGGTTCTATTAAGGAAAAGAGAAGTAAAAAAAAAAAAAGAAAAAAGAAACTAACATTTAAACAAGAATATTTAATTAACGTGCTCTAAAGCATTGTGGTAACAAACCCTATAATAAAAAAAAAAATCGAAGGCTTAATTAAAAAAAAAAAATTAAAGTATTAATTCCTACCAAAATCTGCCATTACCATAAATTTAGAATGCTGAAAACATCGTGGGCGTATTCACTCAAGCGGGATGACCTGGTTACGTATCTCAACGAGTTCAGCCTGGAAAGCACAGGATCGGTCGAAGAGCTCAGAAAAAGGTTCGCTAAATTCCTCGGTTTGACGCATGAACCAGATCGCTTCCACCGGTTATTAACAATACAAAGCCATCTACGACCCTCAAAATGCGGTGCCACCCACTACCCCGAAGAACACTCAAACTCTTAATGTTCCCAGTGGGATGACACAAACTACCTCTTCGCCCATAAAAAAGGAAACATCTCAAAAGAGCAATGAGTCCAAAACGTATGAGGACCCCAGAAACAGTTATCATTGACCAGGTGCGGAAATGGGGTTTGAAATATGATGGAGGACACGACCCTTTAGGATTCATTGAGAGAGTTGAAGAACTTGCCGAAATGTACCATGTCGATTTGAACCAACTCCCTAGATTGATGCCTGAGTTCCTTCGTGACAAAGCCCTTACATGGTTTCGAAATAATAATAAACACTGGACCGGATGGAATCAGTTTAAATCAAGTTTTAGTAAAGTTTTCTTACCCCCGTTATATTTTGAAAAATTGGACGATGAAATACGGCGAAGAACACAACGTGCAAGAGAATCATTTAAAGATTACGTACTCGCTCTCCAAACCCTGATGCGTCACACAAATATGACCGAAAGAAGAGAAACTGGAAAGAATCTTCCGTAACGGACACCCTGATTATCAATTATTCATCAAAATAAGAGACTTTACATCATTGGATGAACTAATTTCGTTAGCTGATGAACTAGAAAGTATACCGGCTCCAAACCAATCCAGTCGTGTTGGGCATCATCGTATGTTACCCGGAACAAATAATTCTACTAGTATGGTTAGACGAGATGTCAATAATGCACGTGGGTCGGGAAACGCTTTCGGAGGTCGTCGGAACTGAGGGAAGTCGGTCTTTCCAAAAAAATGTCCCTCCGTCAAGTTAACTTCTCTCCAATGTGACGAAGCCCGATTAACAGCTACTCTTCTCATCCAGAATAAACTTATCACAGCTACAATAGATACCGGGGCCTCTAGGAGTTTCATTCAACCAGTTTTCGCTACAACAAAAAGGACTCGTTGCCACTTATATCCAAGAAAACCTAGATGTTATATTGGCAGATGGGACCAAGAGAGAAGTTTCTCATGGTGCTAATTACAACGTGAGACTTGGAAATACTACTGCTAATTGGACTTTCCTCGTCCTGCCAGAATTAAAAGAACACGTAATTCTTGGTCTTGATTTTCTACGAAGTTTTAAAACAACAATTATCTGCGCTGGTATCACGGTAACCTGCGAAACAAAACCAACAAGCACCGAAAGATGTTTAAGCGTCAGAGGGGCAGCGAATGGAAAAGAAAAACACAAAACACAGATAGAAATTCACGATATAACAACAAAAATTAACAATGTCGAAACAAATGTTACCGAAGAGAACATTTCCCCTTTGGAAGAAAATTCCGAAAATGAGAACCATATAAGTAAATACGCGCCCAATGAACAGAAACAAATTAAAGAATTTTTAGAAAGCGAGCTACCAAAATTCCAGAAAATCCACGGATTGTCAACGATTGCTTCCCACAAAATAGTTATGAAAGATGATAGGCCGATTAAACTACGCTATTCCCAGAGAAATCCTGCAATGCAAGCCATTATCGACGCAGAAGTGAATAAACTTATTTCTCGAGGATGTATAGAACCATCCCACAGTCCCTATAGTTTCCCAATCACTCTGGCGAAAAGAAAAATGGAACCTGGAGAACGTGTATGGATTTCCATCAGTTAAACTTAAGGTCTGTTCCCGATGCTTATCCTCTGCCCAGAATAGACACAATATTAAATCGACTGCGTAATGCAAAATATGTAAGCAGCCTGGACCTTAAGGATGGTTATTGGCAAATCCCATTAGAGCCTGACAGCAGAAAATATACAGCCTTTGCTGTAACTGGTCGCGGACTATACCAATGGAGAGTGATGCCTTTTGGTTTACATTCAGCACCTGCCACCTTCCAGAGAGCATTGGATAGTGTAATCGGTCCAGATATGGAGCCACATGCGTTCGCCTATTTAGATGATATCATAGTTATTGGAAAGACTCTTGAGGAGCATCTCTTGAATCTTAAAGAAGTATTGCGACGTTTGAGGGCAGCCAATCTTAAGATAAATCCAGAAAGTGTGAGTTCTTTAAAAGCGAAACGAAATATTTAGGGCATGTCGTTAGTGGGGAAGGAATAAAGACAGATCCTGATAAAATCGCAGCCATAGCCCAAATGCAGCCACCCCAAAGTGTGAAAGAAGTTAGAAGGTTTCTGGGAGTCGCATCATGGTACAGACGTTTCGTTCCAGATTTTGCCAACATATCCCAACCTCTCACCCTACTTTTAAAAAAGGGTAAACATTGGAAATGGGGAGACGAACAACAACAAGCGTTTGAAATACTGAAGTCAAAACTGACCGAAGCTCCTGTTCTAGCCTGCCCGGATTTTTCAAAAACATTACCTTACAAACGGACGCAAGTGATTATAGCCTAGGAGTAGTTTTAACGCAGGAATTAGATGGATCTGAACGTGTGATCGCTTATGCGGGCCGACATTTGAACAAGTCAGAAAAAAACTATTCAGCAAACAGAGAAAGAGTGCTTAGCCATCATCTGAGGTATTCGAAAAATGCGGCCGTATTTAGAAGGCTACAAATTCATTGTTTTTAACCGATCATTTGTCGTTGAAATGGCTAAATTCTATTGAGAACCCCACCGGGAGATTAGCAAGATGGGCCTTGCAGCTACAACAGTTTAATTTTACTGTACAATATCGAAAAGGAAAACACAACGTTGTCGCCGATGCTTTGTCACGTCAGCCAGTTGAGAGCCTCAATTTGGTCAACACGATATCACAGCCTAACACCACATGCCCTTGATCCAGAAGCGGACTAAGGAAGTACGTGAAAACCCAGAGAAGTTTCCAGATTATGTTGTCGTCAATAACCAACTTTACCGTCATTTCCCTCGCCAACTCAATGATGAAGATTGTACGCCGTGGAAGTTATGCGTTGCACAGCCACTTCGAAATCGTGTCTTGCAAGAAAATCATGAAAGTGCAGTAGCAGGACATCTAGGAGTCAGAAAAACTATCAACCGAATTACAAATAGATACTACTGGCCGGGGATGTCTAGAGACGTCAGCCGTTTCGTTCGTCGCTGTTCCTCTTGTCAGCGCTTCAAAATCAGTCAACAGCATCCTGCAGGAGAAATGTTAACGAAAATTCCTGAAGAGCCTTGGGCAACTTTGTGTGCCGATTTTGTTGGACCCCTACCACGATCAAAACACGGATGTATCATGTTACTAGTCTTCTTCGATAAATTTTCAAAGTGGACAGAGCTAGTACCACTAAGGAAAGCCACCGCAGAGGGTCTGGTGAAGGCACTTCGGGAAAGAATTATATCGCGATACGGAGTCCCAAAAGTCATCATCACAGACAACGGTACGCAGTTTACGTCGAGAATTTTCCAAAGATATCTGAAGGAAGTAGGTGTACGTCAACAACTCACTGCGCCATATACGCCACAGGAGAACCCTACTGAAAGGGCGAACCGAACTGTTAAAACAATGATCGCGCAATTTACTGGAACACAGCATACCAAATGGGACGAATGCGTGCCCGAAAATAATGCTAGCAATGAATACCAGCACATCGGAATCTACGGGGTATTCCCCTGCGTTCTTAACTCAAGGACGGGAACCTCGCCCTCCAGGTGCACTATATGATGAAGTAACTGTCGGTACAGGATCACGTAACTTAACACCGGAACAAAAGAAAAAGGAAATGAAGGAAATGTTTGAAATAGTCAGAAGAAATTTAGCTAGGGCATCACAGGATCAGAAGAGACATTATAATCTACGTCGCCGAACTTGGAAACCAAAGACTGGGGACCAAGTCTTAGTTCGTTTGCATCCACTCTCGAAAGCTAGTGAAAATTTCGCAGCGAAGCTAGCACCTAAATATGGCACACCTAGGCGACCTTAAACCTTACACTCCTTAAATTAGCAAGCAACCATTTCTTTCAAAAATTTTATTTAAAATCTAATTCGCATTCTTTGTGTACGGTTTATTATAGGTCTAAAATAATTTAAAAAAAAACTGAAATGGCCGACCAACGTAAATTCAATGCGACTAAGGAAACATTCCGAGCCAGTCTACAGAAGGCGATGGAGAAAGGTCGTCGGACCATATTTCTGAAGGATGAGGTTCCATCCACAAGCAAGGATGTTGCAGATATACGCTACCAAGTGACAATTACGGCCGGCAGGTGAAATCAAAATCTTTTCGTTGGGCCCCGTAAGGAAGTAATGTGACGCCAAAAGTCGCGGTGGCTCGTTTTTGGCTACATATTAATTATTTTTGTCAATGAATTTTTTATTTTTGCTATTGAATTTGCATTGTAATTTTTTTTTTTTTTTTTTTTTGTACTTAATAAAATTAAACACATTTGAACTTAACGGATTATTTTATAATAACCTAAGCGGTAGATATAAGAACTAATCACAGGCTACTACTATATAGACAACCATGTAGTTACTACGATATTAAGCAAACATAAAAAAAGGAGTAAAATGTGTAACATAGCAGCTGGTCGCACCATATAAAAGGCGGTGCACTAGCGAACAAAAGGCAGTCAGTCCTACGGACGTCGTTAAGACAAGATCGACTTTGCTTAACTTTGGTGAGTTTTTTCCACTAAACGTCCTGAATTTGAGACTCGTTGTTGAGTTTACCATCAACCGTTCTCTCTCCTTGTTGGTGAGATTACCGCCAACCAGACTCTCTTTTATTCGGAGTATTCATTCACCGCCCTCTTCCAAATTTTCAGAACCGTTGTTGAGTTTACCATCAACCGTTCTCTCTCTTTGTTGGTGAGATTACCGCCAACCAGACTCTCTTTTATTTTGAGCATTCCTGTACCGCCCTCTTCCAAATTTTCAGAACCGTTGTTGAGTTTACCATCAACCGTTCTCTCTCTTTGTTGGTGAGATTACCGCCAACCAGACTCTCTTTTATTTTGAGCATTCCTGTACCGCCCTCTCCCAAATTTTCAGAACCGTTGTTGAGTTTACCATCAACCGTTCTCTCTCTTTGTTGGTGAGATTACCGCCAACCAGACTCTCTTTTATTTTGAGCATTCCTGTACCGCCCTCTTCCAAATTTCAGAACCGTTGTTGAGTTTACCATCAACCGTTCTCTCTCTTTGTTGGTGAGATTACCGCCAACCAGACTCTCTTTTATTTTGAGCATTCCTGTACCGCCCTCTCCCATAGTCCCAGAACTGTTGCTGAGTTTGCCATCAACCGTTCTCCCTCTCTGTTTACGTGCTTACCGCCGAACGCTCCCTCTCTTTCCTTTGTTGGTGAGCTCTCCGCCAAGCAGTGCTCTGTAGCTATTGTAAGTGTCCCATCGATCGTCCTGCCCATATTCTCAGAACAAGTTGTTGAGTTTACCATCAAGCGATCGCCCTCGTTATTTGTTCTCAAATCGTTCATCCTCTAAATGTCGCTGTGTGCCGTCGATTCGTGTTAATATTTATGCTATTTGTACGACTAGTTATATGGAATTATCATTAGTTTGTTATAAATAAACAACGTCTATGTGGAATAAAGTAATGAGATAATCAAATAAGCGGTAAATGAAATGTGTTTTTAATTCTCTCTCATCGTTAGAAAAACAAATTACTTTGTAACGAACCCTGGGAGCCGCGAGCTCTACCCCAGCATAAGGTGGAAAACACGTCGTTACAATACTTTGAAAAAAAGCGGCAAGATTAAAAAAAAATCGTTAATATTGAAAAAAATCGCAAAAAATCAAAAAAATCCTCAAATAAAAAAAATTTAGGAAAAAAATAACAAAAATAAAAAAACCCTAGAATTGGAACAAGAAAAATTGTTTACGTATACAAAATCGCCAAATTTGAAGAAATTGCCATAATTGAAAAAAAACAACAAATTTAAAAAAATTTCGGCGATTTTTGTTGATTTTTTTGAATTTTGACTATTAATTATTTTAAACTTTATAATTTTTTAAAACTTTGGTGATTTTACAATTTTGGCGACTTTTTTTAAATTTTCGTTTTTTATATTTAGCGATTTTTTTTTAAATTTTGGTTATTTTTCGTTTAATTTTCCACGCTTTTTATTTGTACATTTGTTTTTAAAAACAAAATGTACAGGGGAAGTGTAAACAAGACCATACTTTGTCTTTTATGCAAGTTTTGTTTTTAAAAACATTTTGTTTGTAAAACAAATGTACAAATAAAAAGGAAAAGAAACAAAAACGTTTATTGAATATTTACCAAAGGTAGTAGACATAAACTAAACAAAATATAAAAAAATAAAAAATGTATTGAATATCCACCAGAGGTGGACCTTGCACATCAAACAAATTTTCAATTTATTTTTTGATCAATGGTTATAATCTTTAACTTCAAACTCATATGTATATTAGTTCTCATGTAGTGAGTAAACTAGTTCATATGAATGTTTGATGTTTTGCATGGGATTGTTACCTCTTTCAAAACGTGTTCTGATGATGGGAACCAGAAAATTTCCAAATAGACCTATCAACACATTCTTAAAAGGGTCAAATAATAAAATGGAAAACAAAAGCTCTATATATTATTTGTTAGGACAATATCCTAATAAAGAAATATAGAGTATGGCTTCGAACTTGAATAATTTTCATTTTCAAAACTTGTAATTTTTCTACTTTTTTTTTACTACTTTTTTAAGTTAGAACCGTTTAACTAATTTTAGCAAAACGTGTCTATAATTAAGTAGTAGCAAAAATTTAGTAAAGGTTACTTAAATGTGGAAAAATTTTAATAGGTTAGGGTTAGGTTAGGTCGAAAAGAGGATTCGGAGAAGGGAAAATGTTTCCCTAATCCGACTTAAGTCCATGAGGACTTACACTTAAGCCAGAATGTCGGCTTGTTTTGCGCTCTAAACAATCGGTCGTATGTCCCCTTTCTACCCCAGGAACTCCGTCGCTCTGACTAAACTCCTCAACTTCTTCCAACCTATGCCCCTAAGATCCCCCAATGTGGATATTGGGTCACTGGATAGTATTTCGACCCGGATCTCTGCAAATGCAGGGCATTCACAGAGATAGTGTTCCAAGGTCTCCTCGTCCTCCCCACAGGCCCTACACACTTACGAGTCCGCCCTACCAATACCAATGTCGAGTGTCCCGTGAGGACTTTCATCAAAAGACTCAGTTCCTTCCTACTGAGATTCAGAATTTCCCTCGTCTTGTCCGTGTCCGGGTTGCCCCAGAGAATACTCGTAGTCCTGCCAACACCCGCATTTTCCCAGATAGTCCTATGCATGGTGTCAGCCCAGTCCACCAGCTCCGCCTTGAGAGCTCGAAAAGGTTTAGCGTTTCCCAAGTGACTAATTCCAAGGAAGATCCTCCCTAGCCAAACCATTAGCCACTTCGTCCCCGTGCAGAGAAATCGTTAATTTCCCCTTTACACCTGAGTATCGTCATTGATCCCACAGATGCCGTAGATAAAGCCCGGATAGCCGCTTGGCTATCCGTGAAAATCACAATATCACCGGTCAAGCCCATAATATTCACCTGCTTAATGCACTCCGTAATCGTAAAATTTTAATACACCCTTAATAGAAATTGATTTGCTAACATCAGTCAATAGTTTTTGACAAAAATTATTATTTTTCATTGAAATTAATTTTTATTATTCTTTGGCATTTTTTATATTTTAAATTCTTAATAGTTTCAGCGTAAAAACATCGCTCTTAACTATGAAAAAAGAAAATTAGTAAAAACCCAGAATAGAAACGGTAATGATATGCCATTACATTTCTCATTAAAAGTAATAACACCAGACAAATTTCAATAAAATAAATATTTTTTTTATTAAATTATTTTTTTCGTACATTTATTTTTTATTCTCATTATTTTTTGTAAGCATATACGTAAACACATATTTATGTTATTTTACGCGACATCCCCACACTCAGATAATTCTTCCCGTAACTACATGTCAGTCATTCGTGTAGTCAACGGTAACAGTAATTTTAACTGTAATTGTAGTTAATTTACTATCGGGAAATGTTAAATAACTATTTTTGACAGTCATTAAAAAAATAAATAAACAAAAATACCACATTTTACAAGGGAGGTAACGCTACCCGGACTGGCAGATCTTAATGAACTTTGTTTACGCGTTATTAAGTGGGGGTCAACAATTACCCCATTTTACGTTTTTTCGTTTTATTTTGTTCTATTCAAAGTAACAATAGGCATATTTGGTAGTATCAAATCAAAAGTTTTTTGAAGACACATTCACTGTTGTAAAAATTATGTCTGAAGACTTTCAAGTATTTTTGTTATTCAAAAAATATGTTTTGAGCAACATTAATCGGGCGTTTTATTAAGGAATTGTAGTTGTAATATAAAGCTAAAAATAGGGCATAGTAATGCCTATTAAATTTAATCAAACCGATTTTTATATGCGACTTTTCCCGAAGAGCCTTTTGATCCTGTATTTCATATAATTCGAAAATATGGCAAGTCTGGGTATAGGCCATATTGGTATCAATTTTTTTGTTTTCTTAAGTACTTTAATCGTGTATACAAATAAATCTTGTTTTTATAAGTTAAATACAAGTTTTCATACAAAAAACAAATTAATTTTTAGCCCTTAAATGTGATACTGGGCAGCTAAAAAAAAAAATACGCGTCCCATTTTTTGCCCCGTTACACCATATCCAAGATTATTAAAATCTACGAGTTCGGGTAGGGATAACTTCCTTGTTAGTAACAGTTGTATTGCATAGTTATTTTTGCAACTTCGCAAAAAGCTGCAAAAAATTATGAACTGCGTATATAAAGGGTGTCCCAAGAAGAGCGCAATTTTTAAATTTTAAATAAAACACAGATATTTAAAAAAAAAATCGTGAAACTTTATTATATCGTAAAGTAGACAGAATGAGGTTATGTATGGAACAATATATCGTGCAGATGGCCGCCGCGGCTTTGCTGGCATGCACGCGATCTTTTAATGAAATTTTCATTGACCGTTTTGCATGAATGCTGCGGTATTTCATTAATGCAGCGTCCAATTTCCTCTTTTAAGGCTTGAGTCGTCGTCGGCTTATTCGCGTAAACCATCGACTTCAAAAAACCCCAAAGAAAAAAATCTAATGGTGTTAAATCGCACGATCTAGGCGGGCCAATTCTGATCTCCAAAAACGCGAAATAACACGACCGGGAAATGACTGATGCAGCAATTGAATTGTTTCTCTGGCTGTATGACATGTGGCGCCGTCTTGTTGGAACCACATGCCCTCCACATTCATTTCTTCAATTCTAGCCAAGAAAAAAACTGGTTATCATTTCACGATACCGAACACCATTGACTGTTTGCGCTTGACCTGCCTAATTTTCATAAAAAAAGGTCCAATGATTCCTCCAGCCCAAAAACCACACCACACAGTGACACGTTGATGATGCATTTGCTTCTCGTGAATCACTCGAGGATTTTCCTCACCCCAAATGCGACAATTCTGCCTATTGACGAAGCCATCAGAATGATAATGGGCCTCGTCACTGAAGATGATTTTTGCGAACTGTAGCCGCAAAACTTTCACCATTTTGGTAAAACAATTTCACAATGAGAATGCGTTGTTCATTCGTGTAGCGCTCCATTTTTACTAACCTCGTACCTTCTACTAGCAAACAATAACAATTGTTCAAATGTCAAACACTGACACTTCGAAGTGTTGTCAGATTTAAAAATTGCGTTCTTCTTGGGACACCCTTTATAAGTAAGTTTTAAACATTTTTATTATTATATATATTTTATTGATTCCACAAAATAAAAAACATCAAAAATATTATAAATTTATTTTCATCGGGATAAACATTAATTGCATTTATAGTAATTAAATGTGCTAAAGTCCCAAAACTTATTTAACAAAATTGTGAAAAACAATCTGCTATAGGCTTGTCCCTATCCGGATTTCATTCCTGCCCAAGGAAATCTTCAGGGGACTTTGTTATTAGAATTTTTAGAGATATTTGTTATGTTAACTCACAAACTTAATGAGAATTTCTTGTCCTCGTCTAGGAGCGTGATTCAAAATTTAAAATATCAAAGAAAAAACAAAAACAACAACAACAACAAAATATGTATCACAATTGGCTTTGTCACCTTCCATTAATTATTTTATAAAAACTGGTTAAACATTTTATGAATAATGCAGGCACCGGAAAGCGTTTTATTATTCTTATATATCAAAAATAAATATCAAAGAAATTTAAAATATTTTTATAGGTACTTTAATTAAAAATGTTTGTTTGGATTGTAATACAGTTTCTTTCTTTTTAATGTAAATGTCAGTCATTTGTAGAACAAATTAAATTTTTTATTAACTTAAAAAAACAAACCACATCAAATGACTGGTTTATGATTTTACATTAATTTTTTAGTCGTTTTTTGGTTATTTTTTAATATTTAAAAATAACTACAATTTTTAGTATTTTTAGGACAAATGTGTTCATCACAATTTCAATTACATTTGTAGTTGTTTTAAGTGTAATTTCTAGTCGTAATGACAATTGTAAGTACTTGCCATTACCAAATATATACTTATATGGTAATGCTTTTCTACACGGCGAACTTGTGATAATTTTAACAACTCATGTTTAATAATAAAAAATTTTAAAATTAGCAACGAAAACTAGTAAAAAATCCTGTTATTGTTAATTAAGGCGTAACATTATATTCCCCAAGTCATATTGCCCAAGAAAAAAACGACATAGCGCCCAAAAAAATTATATGTAAATTGTTGTTGTAAAAATTTTCTTGTAAAAAAAGAAGTTATTGCCCAAAATCATAATTTATTTTTTTTAAATGTCATAAGACATAATGTCTTTTTGTGTCGCACGCAGAAAAAATTTTATTCGCGAAGCCGCCTGCCGCGTTCTACGGAGAAAAAAAAAACCCCTAAGAGCGATCGAAGGCCGCCACACAGATAAACTTGTTTTTACAAATCCAATGTCGAATCTGTCGAAATAAAGTTTTTACTGCGTGCGACACAAAGAAACTTCAAAATTACTGATCTGTTTCCACACTGGAGTCGTTTTAAAACATAATTGATCATTAAATATCTTAAATTAAAGCATCCACCCATTTATTTAACGTCAACACACAGCTATATAAGTAAAATATTGAATAAATTTTTTTTTTTAAATCATTAAAAAAATTAAAAAATATAAATGTCGGCAATAATGGGTTAATACTTTCGAACATATTACCTTTTTTAAAAGGTATTAAGTTTGGTACCAAGTTTGTCCTGATTGGATTAGTAGTTCTTGAGTATTCACATAAGAATTTTCAATTTTAAAACTCCGCCCACTCAAAAGGGGGAGTGACAACAAAAATTTTTTTTTTTTTT